>CM068841.1:11832164-11839664 GCA_028554795.2 Sinohyriopsis cumingii
AAACTTAGTCAAATTAAATTTTTATAGTCAAGACGAAACGATCTCTTTTCGAAGAAGAAAGTAGACACCAAACGACAATGGCGATCCGTGTCACACAACACTTTTCAAAATGTGTATTATCAGAGGTTTGTTTAGCGATCTGCACGGTTAAATTAAATGTTGATGTATTTTGCAATAAGACGGACACAATTTCCATGGGATCGCCCATGGTACGATTGTCCGTGCATTAGTTTAATTTTTAAAAATATTTTTTTATATAAATCGCCTATAGGATAGACCCAGTAAAGCATGGCCATTCTCGTCACTGTGTGAATAGCTACTCAAGTCAATTCGAAGCGAACGCGGTAAGAAAATAAGTATAGCCAATGAAATGGCTTACAACGGGTGATGCATTGTTTTGTTCTAGGACTGTGTGGCATAATAATCCCTATGTTCTTGCGTTGTTACCATTACAGTGCAGACACTGAAATGTGAACTTACAAGCCCTCTTTGTGTGTGTGTGTGTGTTGTACCATTTCCTCTTACCACATCAAAATACTGAGCGTCACAGTATTGGTTCGCGTTTTCAAGCTGACCATTTTTTTATATCTCACTTAAACATTTCGACATAAACACTCACACTCACATCGGTAGAATCAGAACAAACGTGTTACAGTATTGAGGGGCATGTTATCTTTTTTTTTCAAACTAATAAATTTGGGGTTTGTATGAAGTAAAGAACCGAAAGTACAGTGAAACTCAAGGATGATGACCCAATCTGTCTGTCTATTGATGCGTGTATTTACTTAAGAAGAAATATGACCTCTAAAACACAAAGAGATACGGCAAGCATGATTAGATTAAACACAACGATGTTTTTCCTTCACGCCTGTGTAATTTAGAGTTTCAATCGTCTTTGAAGACAAACTTGGTCTCCTTTTGTAGGGCTTGAAATAATAAAAAAAGCTGAAAAATCTTAAGCACTTTGCTATAGATAATTTCATCAACAGACTAAACAACATAAATACCGTTACAACAATAGAAAGCCTTAAATCTTCTATCAAAAAGAAATGCATGAAAAAAATTAAAGATTAACGATAACTAACCAATGAAACCGAATTTAACAAAGGCAATGACATGTGAAGAAATGCCTCTCACTTTGGAAAGGTAGGCGAATGTACTCTGTCATGCACCATCAACTTGAAAAAAATTATGAACAGAGAGAAAGCTGAATTCAAAATTCAGTTGTTTTTTTTTTTTTTTTTTTTTTTCTTCAAAATTATTTCGTTTCTTATTTCTTTTTGTTTTGGAACAAATCTAAGCACTAATATAGAGTGGAAAAGGGAAAATGCACATACAAGCTTTGATATTTCTGAAAAAATGAGGGGATATTCCTAATGTTCATAACCACCTATATATGCTTGGACTTGTCTGTGACTTATCCACAAAACAAGATGTACATATTTCTGGTCAAGCTGCAAGTGTGTGCGTGTTTTTGAAAATGGTAAAAACTTGGATATACAATTTTCTCGTGACACTTATAAAGTGAAGAGTCTGTGCAAGTGTCAAAAGCCAAAGTCATATAAGTTTTGTATTTTGTACGGCTTGTAAAGATTTCCACTTTAGGAAATGTGAAGTATCACAAGTTATTATCACAAACAGAAGTGGAACATAGGGGCTTGCAAGAAAGAAAATAACCCAGACAGTTGGTGTCATCAAGAGTGCTAGAGACGGTACCCGAACTTGCTTGCTTGCTTACTTGAATTAAAGTGATTTTCGCTCTAATGGAGCATGTATCACTGGTTCAATAACGCACCGCGTGATTTTTAATTACTCCTGGGGAAGGAAAGAGAGCCTCATCCCCCAGGCTTTTATGTACTCACAGACTATTTTTAAATTTAGCCACTCAGGTGTAGGACTAACTAGTCCTTAACAACCTGACTGAAAGGCTTTACACATGAGTGGGAATTGTCTCACCACACACTCATTTTTCTGTCCGAGCGTGGTAAAGGAGGAAAAAGGTGCTCAGCAAGACAGCCATGGATGTTAAGTACTCACCAAAACGCTAGCCCGTACTTATTTCAAATCAAGTCGTGTCACCAAATAAAGACGACGTGTACGACATCAAAGGCATTGTCAAACGCAGAATGCCTCATTGCTAACTGGCTAGGTCTGCATTTCTTGCTCCCGCTGCTGTTGCGTATGTTTCTTCCCTCCACACCGAGTTCTGGGCCTAATTCTTTTAATTTCGTTGTACCCGAACTTACATTATCCATATTATCACCAACAAAAAAAAAAACAAAACAAAAACGCACAGACCTAAAAGAAACACTCACTCACTTTTTTACAGAACATTACTATTTTTAAAATTTTGATAAGCGACGGAAACGAACAACTTAGAGTCACACTTTCTAACCAAGATAAAGAAATCATGTGCTGATAGACTCACTTCTGTATTTTTTCTTCTAACTGACTAACATATCATAGGCAATGCAATGTTATTTCTTTTCGAGAGTATGGGGTAGCCCTGAAATGTTTTTGGGAACTTGAAGCTATGGCGATCGCTTAGGTTATAAGATGGCGGCCTCCTCTGACGACAGGCTTTCTCACAGGATAAGATCTGCTTCTTCGGAAAAGAGAAGAAGAACTCTTTGGTGTCGATACGACAATCTACAAAGCCTTTGTCAGGTTCATGCTGCTGCTGTTGCTGCTCTCTCTCTCTCTGCCGTTTATGAAGTCTGTACTTCTCCATCCATTCTTCTTTCTCCTTCTTGAATTCCTCCTTGAAGAGCTCTTCTTTCAGGTCTTCAGTGACTTTCAACATGATATTGTCTATCTCTTCAGGTCTCGGTATCAGACTTGTCATGACCCTATGCAAATTCACATAGGCTTCGTTCAACTTGGCTAATCTTGAGCACATCTACGTAGGAAGATAAGTTAACAATGGATGGGCAGACTGGAGACTTCCCCGTTTTTATTGTCAAAGCGCGGACGTGAAGGAAAATATTGCTACACGGTTTTCGAGCCGGAACGTTCAAATAGTGTTATCGGAGGGATAGAAAGAAGTCAAAGAGCATGAATCAAGATTCCTATAGCCAAACAAACCACAAAGGCATTTTTTTCTTCAAAACACAACATTTTTTTATTCATACTAACAAACAACTCTAACATTTTTTTAACAATAATCTAACACTATAACATCAAACATTTTTTTCAAATACCAAACATTTTTTTTCAATTCACACTCTACTTTAAACAGGGCTGACAACGTTGTGAATGAAATTGTGATTTCCACTGTTGGAAGTCATCAGGCCATTGATTGACACTACGTTTCCTAGCTTGAGACAAAAGATAAGCATAATGGTCACAAAACCATTGATCTACTTTCACATCATTTCTAGAAGAAGAACGAGGATCAAAATGAGTCACTAAATGTTCTAAGGAATAGCCCAGGCTGCGATGATGCAGAAAATACACACAATATTGTCCACACACCAAGGAATCTGTGCCTTGTAATTTCACATTATTGAATCGGGTGGTTTGAGCATTTCTTCTCATAAAGTCGATGATATCGTCTTCCAAAGGGGGCAATCCGTACGAATCGAAATATTCCACACATCCTTCTTGAGGAAAGTAAACGGCTACCCAGTGGGTTCTTGGGAGATGACTGTCGTCCGTGTTGATCACGTAAGCTAGATGGTCTTGAGGTTTGCGATGAGGGAGTTCATCTTTAGCACAGACGACGGGATTCCAAGAAGACGTATACGAACTGTGGTTCAAAAGGTAATAAAGTTCCCAGGTATCCATGTTTTGTGCGCTTTTTTCTTCTTCTTCACAGGTAATAACAGGTCATCAATTCGATCCTGACTTTTTGCTTGAAAATGTCTGACAAATAACAGTTTCTTCGTTTCGTTTCCTCACTCTGATTCAGGAGAGCTTCGATACGATCGATCTCTTGAGTGTTTAATGGTGGACAAGAATGTTCACGCAAGTCTTTATACCACTGATGCAACACGACTTCGTCCGAGATGAGACTCCAAGCTTCGTCCAGATATTCGTCCAATTTTTCTTCTTGACTCAGCATTAGGCATTTATCGTGTTGAATTTGACTGGGATGATCGTTATGACATCCATAGCAATCTTTCTTGATCAATTCCTTAATTTTTTTTCTGTCAAGACTATAGCATAACAGGAAACTATATGTGATTCTTGTTCTGGCCATCTAGACTTCATCATGATGACTTCTTCGTCTTTGTCTTGTGGTTCTCCTTCCTCAGGATCTTCACATTCCATGTCCAAAGAATCCCTACTATACAAACATTGATAAAAGTCTTCCATGACTTCTAATAGTGTAGAATGACTTCTCTCAAACTGTTGGTTTATATCGTATTGTCCAATTCAGCATACAGGAGGACGTTCACCGTATTATCTGCGCGTAGATTTTCTGCAAACTGAAATTCCACACGCATCTGGCCGGATTTTATAGGGTGAAAATGTCCCTCTTCGCTGTCTTGACTTACAATTCGTTAGAGAACCGTTTTCGAAAACGGAGTTTCACTGTAACTTTCCCTTTGGAGAAGGGAATATTTTGTCCCAGATCTCCTTTTATAGCAATGTTGACAGTGTCTAAATACGACTTACTGACGGGTAAATAGTGAGGATGTACAAATTCACGGTGTACGTGATAGGTGTTTGCACCTTCCTGGTCATTGTTTGTGGTACTATCCACTTTGAAAGGAATTATACGCAGTAACGGAACAGAGGTGTGTCCCACCACGTTGTACTCCACCACATCGGAATACACAAAGATCAAATTAAGCCCTTGGTTCAGTTCTACCGGGTTTCCAAAAGCTCTGTAAAAATCCATATTACTTTTGATCTTGGGGCTCATATTGTTTGCGACCATTTCTGCATGTCCACCCAAAATTTCAAACAAACTACCATTGAACCTGAGGGACAATGTGTCCGTATCTTGAAATTTGATCACGAGACGATGAGCCACTTTATGGTACTCAATCTTCACACTTTTTTTGGCTCTGTTCAGTGCTTTGCCAAAGGCTAAGTTGAACCTGTCCGCAATAGTGTCCACCAAATGTTCACCACTAAAATAATAACCTGAAGGAATTTTCAAGGTGTAGATAATGAAGGCTGGATTGCTGGCTGGTCTTGTGTCCCCTAAAAACCCGATTTTGTTGATTTCTTCCTCCAATTGGGCATTCAGGATTTCCACCTCGAAAGTGTTTTGCTTTTCGGTGATGTTTTTGATTTGTGTTGGGTGAATGATTTCCACTAAAGCCACTTCCCAATGGGCTTCGTGATCTAACTGGATGGTCTGAGGTAATTTGACCGTGTAACAGCACAACGTGTTGTTGGGAAACACCTCCATGGAACTGTCACTGGGTAAGGTTAAGTAAAATTGGCTGTTATTGCTCATAATTCCAGAGTTTTGTGGCTCTCCGAGGCGATACTGGAAGTCAAAGGAGTGTCTCCGCCCAAAATGGAGTTGTTGTTGGAGTGGTGGCTGGCACTGACACTGGACACAAGGTTCCCGTGGTTCCCGTTCGAGGAGAATTTCAGGAAGGGATTGGGAAGCAGGTAACCGATGTAACTGCTCAATACAATGGTCCAGAATTGTTTGTCTCCTTGTTGCAAACTCAAATTGGCGATGGCTGCCCCGATGACACAATACACCACGAAGATTTGGCAGAAAAAGACGATTTGCGTTTTAGGCACACGTTCTCTATACCTCACCCACAAGGGTTGTTTTTGTAAATCTTGCAGAGAAGAATTGGGTGAAGGAGTGATCGCAGTAGCTGAATCTGTGTGAAAGGGCATGATGGTCACTTCTTTTTATAGTCGATGACGTGCGAAGCGTCGATCCAAGAATGATAACTGGTCGGATATCCTTTCCAACGTACTTTAACTTCTTTGACGTCGTTTGCCCACTTTACGGTTTCTGCTAGTTAGCACTCCACCCACCTCGAGAACACAAATAACATCTAGTCAACAGCCGACTATACCTAACAAACAACCCGTCCCGGAAAGAGTGGTGGCAAAACAAAGGTCCAATTATGTTAGACAAACGGTATGGCAAACTCAAATGTAATTATCGGTGGCACTACGTTCTTTTCTCACTCCGATACTACAGGCAATCTCAGCTGAAATAACAACCACAACAACAATAACAGCGACAGACACCATAGCGGCGGATTTGAAACTATCTACCTCAACTGAAGAATTAGTATCAGAACCAGAAAAAGAAATTGAGGCGGTTGAGGAGGAGGAGGGGGACGCTGACCCTCGTTGAAAAGTACACCGAAATGGGGCTAGATCAAGCATTGTATGACGTCAACATAGCAGGGCAGTTTATTAGAGCCATACAATACGTTGCCTACAGATCTCTAGACACCTTTAAACCAAGACCTTCTCAATGGGGATTAGGGGTCAGAGTTCTTCCCCAATTCTACAGACAAACCTACACTGGATACCCCCTCAGTCAACTGGTAGAAGCCGCTGCTTACATTATCGCCCATCATGGCTACGCATTTCCTGATATCAAGACTCATGAGACTAGGAGTGCGGGAAAGAACGTGAAAGCAAAAGAGAGACGTGTTACCTTCGAACAGAAAAAACAGACTTTTTTTAGGGCTCCAAAAGATTTCTTTTTATTAAATAGGGAACCATATTTGGCTTGGTATCCCTCCTTGACTAAACTATTCTCGAAACAAACTTGACCCATTGGAACACTGCAACAAACTTAACTTTTTAAACCTAACAGTGACCAAACTGGTATATGTCGCTTAGACATAATAATTTAAATAAGATCAGTATGGCTATTTTTATGTACACTAAGTACTAACATTAGATAGATATGTTAGGAAATTTAACAGACTTGTTAGATTTGAACTAATTGCACAGGTGGTTAACACATTATTGGTACTTATTATTGTCGATTAGCAAAAAACGGGACTTGATTTGAAATAAGTACGGGCTAGCGTTTTGGTGAGTACTTAACATCCATGGCTGTCTTGCTGAGCACCTTTTTCCTCCTTTACCACGCTCGGACAGAAAAATGAGTGTGTGGTGAGACAATTCCCACTCATGTGTAAAGCCTTTCAGTCAGGTTGTTAAGGACTAGTTAGTCCTACACCTGAGTGGCTAAATTTAAAAATAGTCTGTGAGTACATAAAAGCCTGGGGGATGAGGCTCTCTTTCCTTCCCCAGGAGTAATTAAAAATCACGCGGTGCGTTATTGAACCAGTGATACATGCTCCATTAGAGCGAAAATCACTTTAATTCAAGTAAGCAAGCAAGCAAGTTCGGGTACCGTCTCTAGCACTCTTGATGACACCAACTGTCTGGGTTATTTTCTTTCTTGCAAGCCCCTATGTTCCACTTCTGTTTGTGATAATAACTTGTGATACTTCACATTTCCTAAAGTGGAAATCTTTACAAGCCGTACAAAATACAAAACTTATATGACTTTGGCTTTTGACACTTGCATAGACTCTTCACTTTATA
>CM068841.1:15527164-15824664 GCA_028554795.2 Sinohyriopsis cumingii
TTTCATTTAGTTCAACATAAGAAGTCAGCTTGTGATAAAGTCATCCATGTTTTCAAGATCATGGTGGCCATATTGAGGGTTAGTCATTTTCATTTAGGACCAAGTCTACACCTTGAAGAAAACCACGATGCCAAAATTCGATGAAAACCACGATGTCAAAATTCGATGAAAGCCACGATGTCAAAATTCAATGAAAATCATGATGTCAAAATTCGATGAAAACCACGATGTCAAAATTCAATGAAAACCACGATGTCAAAATGATTTTCCATCAGGTTAAGTAGCAAAAAAAAAAGATTTTTAAGACTGCCATATATTAGGTGCAAGAAAAACACCTTTATAATTTAGTATCAACAAAACATTGTAAGGTCATTCTGTGAAAACCCATTGCTGATATGACCATTCATTTCTTTCAAGCTGACCACTGTGGCAGCCATATTTGTCGTCAGATCATTGTCACCATTTTCATTTCAGACTCGACATCATAAAAGTCTTTTGGTGAAGTACCATGTCTAAATGACTTGCCATTCAGAAGGAGTAGCAATAACAAGATTTTCAAGATGACTGTTATGGTGACAATACTGGATGCCAGATCATCACCTTTTTGATTTAGGACCAACCAAGAATTATGGTGAAAACCCCAATATGGCTTATAATTAATTTAGGAGTAGCAATAGCTAGATTTTCAAGATGGCTGCTTTGGTGGCCATAATGGATGTCCATGAGGCACTAATTTTATTTAGGAACAACAAGACCCTGGAATGAATGTGTGTAAAGTTTGACAGCATTCCTTGAAGTATTTCAGTAGAAGTATCAATAACAAATTTATACTAATGGACAGACAGACACTGGACAATAGATAACACACCACCCTGCAAGCTCCATGACAACTAGAGCTGTAGATAATTGCAATTTTTATAGACTGTTGGTGTATGAACATTTTCAGATACATTTGTAACTTTGTTAATAAAATAGCATTTTTTCTTTCTTGTCAACAACATATGGCAAAATAAATTACATTTTCTTTGATGTTTTTCAACACAAAGAGACAGTGTTGGAGTAACAGATGTTGACATCATCTACGGTTACATCTGCTGCAGTGTGCATGGAATTGTAGCCTTCAAAAGCCTTTATGTGTTCCTAAGCATCAATATTATGCATTTCCAGCACATCTCTATCAACTTTTAACATGTATGCCAATCAACTGAAACAGAAATCAGACATTTACAAGTCTTTTCTATGCTAAGTATGAGGCACCATAAAGCACACAAACCAAGTTGAATACTTTGCAAAATATGGGGACCTGCAATACTTTGCAAAATATGGGGACCTGTCCAGGGATAAATGGGGGGTGCATGTATGCAAATCCTTCTTCACCATTTCCGGAGACTTCAGAGTTTGTATGCTAATACGCATGATCATTATATAATTTTGAGACCATGCAAAAAGAAATGCCAGAAGGCTGGTAGGTTGTAAAAAAGGTTGACCAAGTAATGAACAACTGATATAATAAATGTAAAAAATACCACAAACATTCACTGTCAATATGATGCCAATAAAGGGCAAAGATTTTAGTCAAAAGTAGGGGCCATAACTCTGTGAAATATATCTGATGTGTCTTCTTAATGTGAAGTCTCATTTTGCTTCAGTGCATGAAATCTTTCAAACGTTACTGACCAAAATAATTCTGATTTAATTGATCAACAAATATCTATATAAAATGGGGGCCACAGCTCAAATTTTTATTGGAAAATGGTAAAATTCAAATCTAGTCAAGGTCTACCTAGAACTATGTAAAAGTTTTGTTTGAATCAATTAAGTTCAAAAATTAAAAGAGCAAAGCCAAAATTATGAAGCAATTAATTGGCAAAGTTTTACAATAACCTCTCACTTCTGACTCTGGCTACCCAACTCCAGTAGATTAAGTTGGTCCTTGACACAATCAAGAACAAAGAAAAATATTAACAGCTATCAAAGAGAGGATCAAACAGAAATGCTTCCAGAGGTTGTTGAATAATTGATGGTCATGACTGAATAATGCAAAGTTAGGAGACACAACTCCATCAATGAACAAGAGGCCCAAAGAGGCCTGATATCATTCATAAATAGTTGACATGTAACAGCTTGTGAATACAAATTTCTGTATGTATGAGGAGGGTATTTGCATGTGCATGCTAGGAAATAAAGCTGTTAACAGGTACCTGGTTATCCACCCATTCATAATTACCCTGGTAATAAAATGACCTTTAGAGTACCCATTTATCATACACAAGTTTTCTGCCACTGCTTGTTGAGAAAGTCACTTTATTTTCAAGCTGACGATCCTTTTGACTGAATGTAGGAACAGCACCATTTTAATTTAGAACCAATATAATATTGTAACAAGTCTTTTGTAAAAACCACATGTTAATATAATCATTCATTTGGGAGTAGTCATTAGAAGATTTTCAAGTTGGCAGCCATATTAGTTATCAGATCTGCACCATTTTTTGGACTAAACATCATAAGAGTTTTCTGGTAAGCTAATGAGCCTCAAATATGTGTACTTTTTCAGTGTCAATCTGAGGCATGAATCTTCCAGTAAATAACTGACCATCATCTCATAGCTTGTTTTCCCAAAAGACAACATGGAATACAGATATATGCACCTACTTGTAAATATATGTTAACAGAATATAGGTCTAAGCCTTAGCATACAATTGCAACATTAAAATTCTACTTCTGTAAAATTATCATCTCATTTTTCAACAAAACTTGTATAAAACATTGAACTATGCAACTTATCTTTTCTGAATTATTATGTAACTAGTATTCCTAAAATATCATCTGTGATATATGTAGTACCCTGGGATACAATTACAAACATGACTAATGACCTTAAGGATACCCTTGACACCTGCATGAAATATATCACAAATGAAGTGGAACAGCAGATAGTTAAAACAGACACAACAAATGGCATGGACAGTATCTCAAGTTCTGAATGCTATGACAACCAGGAATAGAGCTAAAGCACTGGAAAATGAAACAAAATTAAGATGTAAAGAAATAAAAGATAGAAATATGTAGCCTCAGAAAGATTACTCTAAACAAATATTTGAGTGATAAGGTCGACCCTCTAACCATTTGGAAAATGTTTAGAAAGCTAGGAACAGGTAAATGTAAAAATATTTTCAATATTAACAGTTAACAATGTGGTGTGTGCTACCACTGATCCAAAGCATACAACTGTGCGATACACTGATCCAAAGCTTAGAACTGTGTGATACCACTGATCCAAAGCATATAACTGTGTGATACCACTGATCCAAAGCTTAGAACTGTGTGATACCACTGATCCAAAGCTTATAACTGTGTGATACCACTGATCCAAAGCTTATAACTGTGTGATACCACTGATCCAAAGCATATAACTGTGTGATACCACTGATCCAAAGCTTATAACTGTGTGATACCACTAATCCAATGCATACAACTGTGTGATACCACTGATCCAATGCATACAACTGTGTGATACCACTGATCCAAAGCATATAACTGTGTGATACCACTGATCCAAAGCATATAACTGTGTGATACCACTGATCCAAAGCATATAACTGTGTGATACCACTGATCCAAAGCTTATAACTGTGTGATACCACTGATCCAAAGCTTATAACTGTGTGATACCACTGATCCAATGCATATAACTGTGTGATACCACCGATCCAAAGCATATAACTGTGTGATACCACTGATCCAATGCATATAACTGTGATACCACTGATCCAAAGCATATAACTGTGTGATACCACTGATCCAAAGCTTATAACTGTGTGATACCACTGATCCAAAGCTTATAACTGTGTGATACCACTGATCCAATGCATATAACTGTGTGATACCACTGATCCAATGCATATAACTGTGTGATACCACTGATCCAAAGCATATAACTAGTATTCATAATGATATTTTAGCAAACATTCCTCCCAAGTTGTCTGCCATTGATACAGATCATGTTATACTTGAGGTGAAATGTAAAATGAAAACTATAATAAAGACTAGTTTCTGAAATAGATTAGAACACCAAAAAAAAAACTTCAATTAATGAAATTAAATATCAAGCCACACACAGGTGGCATATGAGAATACCACAACTGCTAGAATTTTAAGGTGACACTGATCAACCATTACAATCAGAGCTAGAGAATTAAACATCAGGAGGAAAAATGGCATCACTTGGGTACATAAATATACTATTTGGGTACATAAATATAACATTTTTAGAACAAAATAAACTGCACTGGAGTGTACAAAAGTTGTAAAATGGAAGAAATAGTACATCATTATGATGTATGAGAAATTTCAATCCACAAATAGCACACTGATCATGAAATAGTTTATCATTATGATGTATGAGAAATTTCAATCCACAAATAGCACAATGATCATGAAATTGTATTCATTATTAGAATAACATATTTGGCAAATTTTTTTCAAGATTTTGTGATTATTGGTGGCTAATAAGGTTTGTCATTTTGCAATGGAGGGATTTCCAGCAACAGAAAGGTTTAAGAAACTTACTTCTTTTTTAAAATTTGGACAAAATGAATAAAAGGTATTCCTTCCTGACGTCATATTTTATCATAGTGACTACCGGTACATTTTCTTTCCTCAAACAAGTTTGTTCACAAACATGAGAAATATAATAAAGTTGGGTTTTAAAAGTTTACATTTTTTAAGACTGCAAACTATGAAGACTCACGTTTAATAGCTTTACCTAAATGATTTGATTACTAAAATCACTATGACTGTCCTTTGCACACCACGTACTCCTAATTGGTATTTTATGTACAGCAGTAGGGTCTCCATCTGAATTGTTAAAGATCTGACAACATGTACATCTTTCAATAATGCTCCCATAACATGTAGAGTTTCACAGCAATCGATACACCAGAGTCCCTTACAGGAACCAATGCTCCCATAACATGTAGAGTTTCACAGCAATCGATACACAAGAGTCCCTTACAGGAACCAATGCTCCACTGTTTGAAAATTTCAATCAAGAAGAATGTCCTACAACAAGGTTTGTATATCAGGCATTGTGGAAGTCTTCTATCAATTTACTTCTTTCAATTGCTATTTAACACATCATTAGTTTCTAAAAATAAATGAAATGTGCCAAACATGTTGAATTCTGAGATTATTAATGCTCAAATTACCTTCTAAGCTGTAAAAAGTTGGGCAGAAAACAGTTTGGTTTCTTTACAGCATCACCATTTACCTAAATAAAATATGTACAGCGAACAGTAAATTATACACCTGCCCTGTGTATAACAGTTTTCCATGTAGATAACAATATTTTGTGAAGAAACTAATTTTCTTCTTTCAAAATAATTAATTTTGACCAATGAACATTGACCCCAAAATTGGGCTTCTTCCTTACCAAATATGTAAGCTATTTACCAAGTCTGGTCCAGACCTGTTTAGAACTAATGTTACTGTGCATATACCATCTTTCTTCTTTCAGTTACTGTGACCATAGAGTCGGACCATTCACCCCAAAAGTGATAGAAAAAAATCCTTAGTCCATGTGCAAGCTGTCCACAAAGTCTGCTTCAGTTATGTGATGTAAAACTAATGCTGTTGTGCAGAAACCAATCTTAATTGGGTTTTCACTCATCCTAAATACCAGCCATTCAAAAAGTGTGGTAACCAATCTTAATTGGGTTTTCCCTCATCCTAAATACCAGCCATTCAAAAAGTGTGGTAACCAATCGTAATTGGGTTTTCCCTCATTCTAAATACCAGCCATTCAAAAAGTGTGGTAACCAATCTTAATTGGGTTTTCCCTCATCCTAAATACCAGCCATTCAAAAAGTGTGGCAACCAATCTTAATTGGGTTTTCCCTCATCCTAAATACCAGCCATTCAAAAAGTGTGGTAACCAATCTTAATTGGGTTTTCCCTCATCCTAAATACCCGCCATTCAAAAAGTGTGGTAACCAATCTTAATTTGGTTTTCCCTCATCCTAAATACCAGTCATTCAAAAAGTGTGGTAACCAATCTTAACTGGGTTTACCCTCATCCAAAATACCAGCCATTCAAAAAGTATGGTAACCAAATCTGATAAAGAACTCAAGTTATTGTGCAAAAGCCAAGTTTCTTTTCTCAGTCACCTTTACCTTTCTAAACTAAAATTGCAAGCCATCCAACAAAAGTTATTATGCAGAAACATTATTTTCTGGTCAGAGACACTAACATTTTAATCTTTTACCAGGAACCAATAGGGTTTTTACTTACTCCAAATGAAAGCCGTCCATAAAAGTTGGACATGTAGACTGTGAAGGGCTCAAGTTAATATGCAGAAACCATTTTGTTTCAGTCAGTGACCTTCACCTTTGACTTTCTGCTATAAAATCAAAAGGTTCTTCCTTATCATAAGGACAAGCCATCCACAAGTCTGGTAACTAATCTATAAATGGTGGACAGTTTGAGTTACTGTGTGGAAATGAAATGGTAATAGACAGAAGGATGGATGGATGGACATCACAACATGGCAATGTTATGTATATCTATATTGTGTCTTTGGGTGCATGACTATAGATTGCAATGAGCTATAAATAGGAATTGGCAAATTTTGAAATCAATTTTCATTTTGTAATTAGAGAATTAAATATTTGTTAAGTTTTACACAACTTATCGGTTTTGCTTCTTTTTATTAGTTTATTTAAGACCACAGAGTCAAAACAGTAAGCACCACCATGTGGCAGGCATATGGAAGATGTTGTAAACTGTAAGGTTCAAAATGGCCAAACCATCACCCTGATAGTGCCAATGCAAATGTCAATCTTTCATTAGGCTTTCTCAGAGACAATGCCACACAGTACAGATGTCACTGCTTTTGTACACGTCCTTCAAGCTGCATTTAACCCACATATATAATCACTGATTCCATGAGATGATCTCTTTACAAACACAACCGCTCCAGTGGCCTAGTGGTTAGAGCGTCCGCCTCGGATGCGAGAGGTCGTGGGTTTGATCCCCAGCCAAGTCATATCAAAGATTTACAAAAATGGTACTAACAGCTGCCTCACTTGGCGCTCAGCATTAAGAGGTCAGTGTTAGGACTGATCGGCCTGGTGTCAGGATAATGTGACTGAGTGGGATATCATGCTACATGTCTGCAGCATGATGCCCAAGTGCTAGAAATCACTATAAACTGCCACACTGCAGACATCGTAATGATATGACTGAAAAATTGTTAAAGGTACGTTAAAAATCCAAATCACACACACACTTTACAAACACCTTCTTGTTTGCATCTAAAAAAAATTGTCAGATGCACGTATCTCATATGCAAAAGTTTTACAAAAGCAAACCGAAACAAATAATTTCCAAATTTTCTGGCTTAATTGCTGATTATGTACTTGAGACAAGAGCTATCAGTAATGGGTGGATACAAGGTTATAGGACAAAAAGTCACTATCTGAATTTCACTATTATGAGTTACATGTAGGACAAAAAGTCAAAGAACACGAAGTCACACTTTGAATTCTGTATTGTTGCAGGTTTTTATATACATGACACAATAAATTGCACCATCTTCGTTGTGATATCATAATAATAACAATGTACAAGCTGCATGATTTTTTTATACTCTTTTAAAGATAGCAGTTCGAAACAAAATAAAAAGTAACTGCTAATGCAAAAATTCATTAATGATTTAATTTAAATGCATTGCTGTATTTTGTCAGTTGAATATTCATACCAACACCACAAAGAAACTCAAGTATAATAGAGCAAATTTTTAGACATCATGTAGTACATTAGCTGCAGTCAGCGAGACATGCAACAATTAAAATTGATGAATGGGCTAGGTGCTGTGTTAAATTGCTAGCCTGCAGTGGTTTTAACATACCTGGCATAGGGTGTGATTGATTTTTAATTAGAGTCTGTAATAACAGTCAGACAGATAGAAAAGGCAAGGTGAATTTTAGGGTTTAAGTACCTGAAAATTTATAAAGTTGAAATGATACAGAGACAATTTTGTGCCATTTGAAATAAGTGTCATACAATTAAATTTTTCTTAAATTGTTATTATTAGGGCGGAATAGAGTGAATTTTTCAAACGTTGATGGGAATGTAGTAATAACAGCAGATAAATTTAATCCTGATCCGCTAAGCTTAATAAGGGGATGTGGTTCCCAGATAAAATTGAATGTTTAAAGCATTCTCAATTGAAAAATTAATCTCTCCAAGTTTTTGCAGGAAAGCATAAAGTTCTCAGTTCCAAGGAAAAATAGCAAGCATCTTTTCTCTTTAAAATTTCCAAGGGATGGTTCTGGAAGTTTCAGGGACAATCAATACTGTACAAACTTAACCCTCAAATGAACACTTGCTGCAAAGTGTTAACAAAACTATTTCATGAGGATAGCCATACAAGTTTTATACAGGTTTTCAGAATTTATCAAATATTATATCACTTTTGTAGCTTTAAACTAAGAAACTCTTCCAAACTTTGTTTGTTACAAAATAAGTATAAGTGTTGATAAATTAGGTTCTATGTTGCTTTTCTAACTATCACTCCTTAAAAAAAAACTGCATAAGCTTATATCTATCAATGCATAATATGCCAGCATTTCTGGGTCAATACAGTTTGCATTTGGAGCCAACTTATATGAGAGTATATACAGTGCTTATGCATACAAACTAATCTGCTGCAAACTTGTGAACAATATACCATATTTATCCTATGATAATCCCTTACTTAATGATAATACCACCCATTTTTATTATAAAATATTGGCCAATATTCACTAGTAACATCTATGTCTGATAATAAGCCCACCTCCAATTTTTGGACAAATTTTATTAGCCTGGCCACCTGGTCTTATCATCAGGGATATACAATAACAGGACGTCTGGTCTTATCACCAGTGAAATATTGTAATGTTATTTTGCCATTTATATATATTATAACATGATTCAGTCACTTAGCCACCTGTCCTTCACACAATTCTTGTCCATTGCTTAAAGATTTTCCAGTGACTTTAACTTCATATGCATCTGAGTATGCAGACAATTACTAATTAGTAATGCAATAATTACCAATCAGATATGCAATAATTGCCAACCAAATATGCTGTACTTACCATCAGATATGCAGTAATTACCAATCAGATATGCTGTAATTACCATATGTAGTAATTACCGATCAGATAATCAACATAGAGTTGGTCAAAACTTTGTACAATTTTTGCTTCATTTGTTGACAGGCTGAAATCTCTCAGCAATGCAGTTCTGGCTACATACAACTTTTTTTTTAGAACGGCAATAAAACTATTGTGAAATCTTGAATGGGAAGAAAAAATCCCTTCCTCATCAGTCTAATACATTAACAATCCAAGGATCCCCAAAACAAACGGAGCTGCCAGATCAATGCAAAATATATTAGTAAAAGATTCACAGAATTTATAACAAGTAGTGACAGCAAAGTAAACATTAACAGCAAAGTAAGCATTAAAGATTAACAGCAAAGTAAGCATTAAGTAAAATGTGTCATATTCAGTACTAGATTCACTGTTGCTTAATTTTAAGTAAAATCCTCCCATGTTCCATTAGTTTTTTCTCAAACTATTTATTTTTTAAATTTCTTTAAAACAATATACAATTTTTAATGTTGTCAACAACATTGTTTTATGTCACTCTATAATCTTCTAAAAAATGAATTTTAACTGATATCAAAGTAGGTTTGCTGTATACAAATACATAAACACATAACTGATAAGTCCAACAGTAATATTTAATATGGCCTCAAACATGTGTTCCAGGATAAAAAAGTTGACTTCTTGTTCCTAGAAGCTTTTTGTTTATTAGGACTTCGGCTACACATATTTGTTCTAAGGATCTTTTATGTGCTGACACCTCACCACACAAAATAGCTAAGACAACACTTGGACAAAAGAAACCTAATGCCTTGAGGCAATTCTTTAATTATACCAGTCCAGTCCTAATGCCTTGGGGCAATTCTTTAATTATACCAGTCCAGTCCAGTCCTAATGCCTTGGGGCAATTCTTTAATTATACCAGTCCAGTCCTAATGCCTTGGGGCAATTCTTTAATTATACCAGTCCAGTCCTAATGCCTTGGGGCAATTCTTTAATTATACCAGTCCAGTCCTAATGCCTTGGGGCAATTCTTTAATTATACCAGTCCAGTCCTAATGCCTTGGGGCAATTCCAGTCCAGGTCTTCAGCTTTCAAACCTCTTATGTGCTCGGTTATTTAGTCATGACTGTGTCTAATTGAGGAAGTTCTATTCTTGATTACACTGTCAGGAAGACTAATCTGTACCTCAGTTCCCTCAAGGGGATTTGTTACATTTTTGGGGACGCTTGTAATTTGGGGTGGGAGAATGTCCCATGAGCTTTCTTAAAGAACTACCCTAAGATGTAAATAGTGCTCATTTTTAACTGCCCTCAAGCCCATGTTTTTCATTATTCTATCAATACCTTCTCCAAATGTAATAATGTTTTTCTATGGTGTTGTCTTGGTGGAACTATAGAAGAACATTTGTCATTTAGAGAGAGAGAGAGAATCAGTACAATATTTAGTAGTTCACATGACATATTGTGACTCTAACAGTGCTTGCTGAAACAGGTGTAATTCCCAAAGAAAGGTAATGTCATCCAGTAATCAGTGAAAATGTATACTATCCTAAAGGATATCCTTGCAGCTTGACAAATTTGAAATACACAACTTTCAGTATCTATTCATTATACCCTTAATGACATCACACCAATTTGCATGTGTCATCATTAATATTACACACTACAGTAGTCTGAGGCTACACAAACTGAAATATTTCTTCTTTTATTTCCATTTCAAAAGGGGGGCCTCGAGTGGCCTAGTGGTCTAAAGCACCTTCCGTTACGGATCACTGCGATCTCACCTCTGTTGTGTGGGTTCGAGTCTCGGATTCGGCTAATGTGGCTATGTGAGAAAGCTTGCCAGTAGCTTCTCCTGGGTCGGTGGTTCTTTCCGGGGTTTTCCTGGGTTCTTCCTCAACCATTAATACTGGCCGCCATGTATAGCCTATCGTGTGCTGAAAAATGGCATTAAACCCAACAACAACAGCAACAACCATTCAAAAGCTACAGAAATTACATTAAAAATTAAAAATGCAAATATTTCATAGATTGTAGATACATTGTTGAAGGTTATTATCAATGCATATGTTTTATTATGAAGATCTATTCTTAGTTTATCCTATCAGATATTTGTCTACAAAAAAAAAGCCTGGGAAGCCGAACTCTAGAAAATTATTATTTAAACTGAGTCTGTTACTCCCTGGTTTGGAACTGTGTTTTTGAAATCTGATATATTTTGTGACAATTCCAAAGAGAAACGTATGATATCAGACCAGTCTTACTCATCAAGACAATAATCATACCTTTTTAAATATGTAAAATAGCTAAATCAGCATTACTAATTCATGGTGCACTGGATTATATGTTTATATTACATACAGCTAGTGTTCTCCAATGTAATAAAGCACTAGCATTTGAAACATGTATTCAATGTCCAGAACTTTTACCAATAGCACTGTTTATGCTGATCAAACGTGTCATCATAAAACATGGACCATGCTTACTTACATCATAAAACATGGACCATGCTTACTTACATCATAAAACATGGACCATGCTTACTTACATCATAA
This sequence comes from Sinohyriopsis cumingii, assembly GCA_028554795.2. Classification (NCBI taxonomy): domain Eukaryota; kingdom Metazoa; phylum Mollusca; class Bivalvia; order Unionida; family Unionidae; genus Sinohyriopsis; species Sinohyriopsis cumingii. The sequence continues at coordinate 15,538,875 of CM068841.1, forward strand.
AACATGGACCATGCTTACTTACATCATAAAACATGGACCATGCTTACTTACATCATAAAACATGGACCATGCTTGCTTACATCATAAAACATGGACCATGCTTACTTACATCATAAAACATGGACCATGCTTACTTACATCATAAAACATGGACCATGCTTACTTACATCATAAAACATGGACCATGCTTACTTATATGTAACATGTTCACAATTTGAACTAAATGCTTTAAATGAAATTCTTCTGCATATCAATTATTTCAGAATTTTTGTTTTAATTTTTTGTCAATCAGTCTGATAAAAATTAATGACACGCTGCTTATCTAAATCTCAGTGGAAAATATCACTACAAATAACCCCTAATCTCTTTCAAAGACTACAAGTAATTAGTTATTCAGATTATATCAAAATACATGAGGACATTCTGAATGCGGGGAAAGATGTCACCTAGACATCAAAATGGTACTGGAACAAAGGAGAGTGGGATAAATTAAACACAAATAGCTTGAAAGCCGAGTCACAAATGACACATAAAGTGAAACTTGTCCATAAAGGACATTCAAGAGACTGTGATATTTTTCTTTAATGGAAAGATACCATTATTCTCAGGTGAAACAGAATGTTAAAATGAAAGAGATATACAAGATTGCACAAGGGAAGATAGACAAACTAATGAATGCTCTTTCTATGTCCACACTCCTTATCAACGACAGACTTTGCATGTTCTGCTGGTCTTGTTTCTGACACCATCCCACAGAGTCCCTTGTATAGACATGTCCTTGTTTCTTGTGCCCACCAGTTACACATTCAAATGAGGAATGACTTCCAAATTGGCGACATGCAAGGATATATTTATTTTGCCCTTTTACTTCATTTATGCTTCAAAGGTTATAAGGAATTCACCACAACAGCCTATCATTTCAAAAAGAAAAAAACACATTTTAAATGGAATAAAATTTATAAGATACCTTGTTGAGAATGAATATATCTTGCCTGCTCAGAAAAATATACCATTACTTCAGTTATGTAGGTCACCAAAAAGTGCTGATCTGGCATTTCATGCAAAGCACAAGCCAAGTGTCTTGGTCTATGATGGGGTATTTAAAAAGTTATGAATACTCCAAATGCACAAACTTTCTCAGTCTGATTATCCAATGACTGAATGACATTTTGTATTCACTTTATGGCATGCTGTTCCAGCACTTAAAAACTTCACTTCCCAGCATGATGGCTTTCAAATCATCTGTCCCTCAGCAAATCTTTTGATAGTACGATTCAGCCAAACATCAAATGGAACTTGCAGGGTTGTACAGAAAATGTTGCAAAGGTTAGATGCTGTGCTCCTTCAGAAGATCTGTCACAATGAGAAATTTATGTGGCAGTGTGTTGTTATGGACTACATAGAGACCTTGGGTATCTGTACAAAGATGGAGGGTTTGGTCAAGTTCCCCAACTTTCGGCAACACTTTAGAGGCATACAAATGCCCAGCAACATTAGCATAGTCAGGTACAGGTTCCTGTATGCCTGGGTCTTTTGCATCAAAAATAATACATAAAACTCTATTTACAGTCCAAACACATCAAGTGATTCATGATCTCAGCTCATTTTCCAATCCAGACTTTATAATTTTCTCTTAAGTTGGGTTGTAAAGAGTAAATCCATATTTCATCACCTATGACACTCTCATTCACACAGTTCTTGTCACTTATTTCATACTTGGCAAGTATCTGTTTGACAATTTCATCCTAAGTCTGTTTTTGTTTAGCCATCAACAAATGCAGACCCAATGCTACACAAATGATTTTGAGCTCCTCAATATGTAGCAGCTAATGAACTAACTCCAGTGATAACAGAAATATCTTCAACTGTGTATCGAACATTTTCATTAATTGCCCCTTTCATAACAGCAACTTCCAACTCACCAATCACAAACAACTGTCTTCCAGTAGGAGAGTTATCTTCCATGGATTCATGACCATCTTTAAAATTATGAAGCCATCTTGAAAGATTACAAATAATTCCATCCACAGATTTTGTTGAAGTTGGTCTTGATAGACTGAGTCTATGTGTGTCCAAAAAGGCACCAATTTTACACTGTATTCTTTACACAGTTCTTATCTCATGCATATTCATATCTGCAGCTGCTGATCATCTCATGGAACATTTTTTCTCTCTACCTATTAGCATGAAATATACTGACAAGTTCCAATAAAAAAAAGGTTAGAAAGCTGAAAGTCAGAACTTTTTACATATCCCTCATGGGCAATGGAACCCAATTACTTAAAAGTAACTGAATTACTGGAGGTGCCAAAATACCATTCCTTTGTAAATTGAACTCATTTAAATTAAATCTAAAGCTTCCAGTTTTCTATCCAGAAATGGAAAACAATATTCTCCACCCAAGGGACCTCCAAGGCCATAATGTGGGGTTGTTTAGAGAACAAAATAGGGGTCACAAATATCCTTACCTGTTTTTTGGATTATTCAAGAAAATTCAAACTCCTCTGGGCCTTTCATTATCGATCCCCTGCTGTGAGCCTTCCATAATGGGATTGGAATCCTCATGCTTCAATAACAATTTCCATCCAAAATTAACTTCGAACATTTGAATTTAGCTTTTTTGCATACTTCTGTTGAAATAAATGCAGCAGTGTTTTTGCTGAAGATTGCATCTTCTCTTCTTTACATTTTCAATCCAGGATCACTGACCATGTTTTCTCAATTGATAGCCAAGCTAATCAAAATCATTAAGAGATCTATATCAGCCAATGAAACTGATGATCTTGTGCTTCTTTGGCAATGAGTACATTCTATTTCAGTAAGCCAGCTTGGAATGTGCTTGATTCAGTCAGTCTAAACTCATGCATTATGACCTTTAATCTTATGTTCTGGGGTCTTTTCTATTTGCCCCATGGGCGCCATTAAAGAGACTCCTATCCTATGCCAAAGATGAAAATATGGGTAAATGGAACTGCCTAAAATGAACTCTATTCAAATAATGCATCATAAATAAATTTATTCTGTATTTTGTATATGTCAGCATTTAGGTGGAAATTTTAGTCTGGCTTTGAGTTGTGTTGTTTTTTCTATGTGAATGGCTTTCACAGGTCAGTACCAGAGATTAAGTATGATACGTTAACTGCTTTATAGGACTGGTCTAGAAATGGGTAGATCTAAAATAGAGGATATATAGGTTGGAATGGGTAAATCTAAAATAGAGGATATATAGGTTGGAATGAGTAAATCTAAAATAGAGGATATATAGGTTGGAATGGGTAAATCTAAAATAGAGGATATATGGGTTGGAATGGGTAAATCTAAAATAGAGGATATATGGGTTGGAATGGGTAAATCTAAAATAGAGGATATATAGGTTGGAATGGGTAAATCTAAAATAGAGGATATATAGGTTGGAATGGGTAAATCTAAAATAGAGGATATATAGGTTGGAATGGGTAAATCTAAAATAGAGGATTCATAGGTTGGAATGGGTAAATCTAAAATAGAGGATTCATAGGTTGGAATGGGTAAATCTAAAATAGAGGATTCATAGGTTGGAATGGGTAAATCTAAAATAGAGGATTCATAGGTTGGAATGGGTAAATCTAAAATAGAGGATTCATAGGTTGGAATGGGTAAATCTAAAATAGAGGATTCATAGGTTGGAATGGGTAAATCTAAAATAGAGGATATATAGGTTGGAATGGGTAAATCTAAAATAGAGGATATATAGGTTGGAATGGGTAAATCTAAAATAGAGGATATATAGGTTGGAATGGGTAAATCTAAAATAGAGGATATATAGGTTGGAATGGGTAAATCTAAAATAGAGGATATATAGGTTGGAATGGGTAAATCTAAAATAGAGGATATATAGGTTGGAATGGGTAAATCTAAAATAGAGGATATATAGGTTGGAATGGGTAAATCTAAAATAGAGGATATATAGGTTGGAATGGGTAAATCTAAAATAGAGGATATATAGGTTGGAATGGGTAAATCTAAAATAGAGGATATATAGGTTGGAATGGGTAAATCTAAAATAGAGGATATATAGGTTGGAATGGGTAAATCTAAAATAGAGGATATATAGGTTGGAATGGGTAAATCTAAAATAGAGGATATATAGGTTGGAATGGGTAAATCTAAAATAGAGGATTCATAGGTTGGAATGGGTAAATCTAAAATAGAGGATTCATAGGTTGGAATGGGTAAATCTAAAATAGAGGATATATGGGTTGGAATGGGTAAATCTAAAATAGAGGATATATGGGTTGGAATGGGTAAATCTAAAATAGAGGATATATAGGTTGGAATGGGTAAATCTAAAATAGAGGATATATAGGTTGGAATGGGTAAATCTAAAATAGAGGATATATGGGTTGGAATGGGTAAATCTAAAATAGAGGATATATAGGTTGGAATGGGTAAATCTAAAATAGAGGATATATGGGTTGGAATGGGTAAATCTAAAATAGAGGATATATAGGTTGGAATGGGTAAATCTAAAATAGAGGATATATGGGTTGGAATGGGTAAATCTAAAATAGAGGATATATAGGTTGGAAGGCCATGAGTGATTGAAATTCAAAAGTAAAATGTTGAGTCAAATTATCTTTTCAAAGCTGTTCTCATTAACTAAAAAAGGTGGGGAAAAGGTTTTACTGATGCATTGTCAGTTTTTTTAACAGCTTAGATTAGAAGCCCCAATAATAAAAGTAGCAGTTTATTCCCTTGGTGTGCTCGTTTCAAGCGCATGAACTTCAAAATAATGACACTGCTCATATGGTTCTCTCCACAAAGAAGTATAAATCAAGTTATGTGCTGCTGTACAGGTCTGGTCAATAGTATTTAGAAATTAAAAGACAATGAATTTTCAATATTACACTGTTTCCACAAGTTTATAATTAAAACAAATACAATAATACCATGTGCCCAGTAAATTTACATTAATCTCTTACAATGAAAGAACAATGTGGGGAATACAACTAAAATTCTATGGAGCTGAATAGTCCATCCCAAAGTGCAATTTGGTAAGGGTGAGAGTTGGAACACAATTAAAAGTTCATAAAAAGAATGTTCTGTTTTCATTCTAAATTCAGCTTCATTAAATCTGTTTGGGCCATTTCTATCCACTAAATTCATTAAATCTGTTTGGGCTATTTCTATCCACTATATTCATTAAATCTGTTTGGGCCATTTCTATCCACTATATTCATTAAATCTGTTTGGGCCATTTCTATCCACTATATTCATTAAATCTGTTTGGGCCATTTCTATCCACTATATTCATTAAATCTGTTTGGGCCATTTCTATCCACTATATTCATTAAATCTGATTGGGCCATTTCTATCCACTATATTCATTAAATCTGTTTGGGCCATTTCTACCCACTATATTCATTAAATCTGTTTGGGCTATTTCTATCCACTATATTCATTAAATCTGTTTGGGCCATTTCTATCCACTATATTCATTAAATCTGTTTGGGCCATTTCTATCCACTATATTCATTAAATCTGTTTGGGCTATTTATATCCACTATATTCATTAAATCTGTTTGGGCCATTTCTATCCACTATATTCATTAAATCTGTTTGGGCCATTTCTATCCAATATATTCATTAAATCTGTTTGGGCCATTCCTATCCACTATATATATATATATATATATATATATATATATATATATATATATATATATATATATATATATATATATATATATCAAACTGTCTGTTTAAAGGAGACTAGAAATCAAAATTTTCCTTTTACGTATTTAATTCTCTACAGATTTTAATTCGACTGCAATGTTTATAAATTAAATATCGTAAGCGGGTAGCGATTATATTGCGTGAAAGATACCACGATTCCGTAAATTGCCGAGTTTTTCCGAGTTTTGATGAGACGACAGATCACGTGGTACCGTGACGCTATACTAGCCAGTCCTCGAATACAAACATAAACATTGGCGAGCGAAGCAGACAGGAGGAGACCACATTTGGGTTACACATTCAAAAGTTGAATCTGCAGTCTGATATAATAGTTTATGTACTGTACTGGTAAGTGCTAAAAGAAATTTGTTAGTCACAGGCCCCGGGCTGGTGACTTAAATAAACTAAAGTCCTGAATGAAATTCCACAAGCCCGGACAGTTAATACCTGTCAACTCTCAAGCCGGGAGAAAAACCTCCCGATTTTGGGGGTATTTCCTCATCTACCTCCCAATCTCGTAATATGTCTCAATTTTGCGCAGCGAAGTCCCGATTATTGCATTATGTCTGTCAATTTTCATTCGTCAGAAGAAAAACCCCAACCCCAAACCATTTATAAATAGATATAACGTATGCAATCCATAGTCTAAACAGTTGCCACATGTACGGTAACTTGTGACTGCAGATTTGAACTGTTAAAATGAAGTCCATGGCATCGTAAGTAACAACAAAATAGGCATCGTTTATTTGGTAATCAATTGCTGGTGCTTACACATACACACACTGTCGAACATGGTTTCTTTGAAGAATGTCCGAAGGGCAGTCCTTTTCACAAGATCAATGCAAGGATAAGGATTATGTTCATTAGTCACACCGGCTTTTTTGTTTGCGTACTTAAATCAAAACTTTAGCTATTTTGCAATTTAGCCAGAACTGACCAGAAAATGCAAAAGGGGCTTGTCATGGGGGGAATAATAAGGCGTATCACAGGGAGAAAAGGCACGTGAAATGGGCGGTCGCACATTGGGGCAAGGGGGGGGGGGTCAATAGTCCCCCCCCAGTTCTATTGTCAGACAGTTAATGTGAAACTTTGACCTCTTTTATTTTAATCGCTGCTTTTTAAACTGCCCAAGGAATAGTTTTATATCAGTTCCAATTATTATAGATTACCGTTTATGCATACTACATGTATACAATGCATTTATTTTTAATTTTTATTTTTTGTAAGACTACTGAAAATTGTGTTTTCTCGAAACACGACAGGTTTAGAATCTTATTTTTAGCAAAGCTTCCATTTGATTAAAATCAAATCTAAATTTCACCTAGGACAGTGGTGATTTGATTTAGATTGTGCCGTGTTAATGCATGTATGTCAACATCTTGAAAATACATTTACTCATTTCACCAGCACTATCAAAGTTTCCTCAGGCAAACAATTTTTGTTTCGACAAGCCTGACAGGCATCTCACTTTGAATACAAGATGGGCCGGAACTAAAACCAGAAGGGGCCAAGGGTGTCGGACTATCAGATTTGTTTTTATCACTGCTGTTTTAGATAAAAGATATGTGGATTGATTGTTGCATTTTGTGGTCACTTACTCCTTCTTCTGCCTATTTTCGTAACTCACAGGTTTAACACTTTTCCCAGGATTTAAAATGTCCAAAGGTATGTCTGGAACAGCGCCAACTTTTAGTGTAGGCCTAGCATGTGCGTATCTTTGAGCTGCCATTTTTTCATGATCCCTCTCGTAACATTCCTTTGAGAAATGTAACGAGCACATAGTGCTGTATGGTGTTGCTTTGAAATCGACTCGTTTGTAATAATGTACCAATTTTTTCATTATGCCTTTATCTTTCGGAAAAGAATTTTTTTATGTCCACAGGTTTTTCTTAATGTTCTATTACACCCGTAAGCAACGCAAAACGGTATTGTCTTTTACTCTGGCAACTTCCACTTGTGCTGCTAGAGTCGCTACTATGACGTCACATCCCGAAAGTAACCGAATAGGCGCGGAAATTTTGCATACGAGGTCACGGAAATTCAGCTCCTAGAAGATAGGCCAGTATTTAAATATTGGCATTACGGTCGCAGATGATACTTCAGAATAAGGTTTTCTGCTATAGTACTTTTATTATTATTCTATATTTCCATTGGTTTCTGGTCTCCTTTAAGGAACACAAGGTTACTGTCTAGACAGAAACTATCAGTCGGCACACCGCTCTAACCATACACTGACTAAATAATATAAATTGCTAAGAAGGGAGGACATGGATAGAACATAAAAGAAATATAACTGAAGCCTAGTTTCAACAGCTGGTAATGTACCAAGTTCAACATCATAAATTACCCAGGATGTAGGCCTACTTGTAAAGATAGGGGTGGGTGAGATAAAATTGCTAACTCAAGTTCTAAATTCAGACTCACACCTGTAGCAACTGTCTCTGGACACTGTCCCAAAATGTGTCCCAGCATAAAAATGACTTTGTTTAAAGAGGGTAACACAATTAGCTAAGAACTAATCTACCTTGAGGCCCTCATACAAAGGAATTTATTTATTTTAGCTGCATCTCTGAAGCACTAGATATATAGGGCTTGGAAGAAGTAGAGTGGGCATTTCTAATCTCAACTGGAATACTATTCCAGAGCAAAATTTCAGAGCACTGGAAACTTTTCTCAAATAATTCCTTATCTGGTTTGGGAATTTTATACTGTTTGGTAGAAAATCTCGTTATTAACAAAACAGTCACTCCACAGACTACTCAAACACCTTGTCTAAGAAATAAAATAAAACACTGGCTGAGGAAAGAGTGAGAGATTTGGATTTTTAATGAACCTTTAACAATTTTTTAGCCATATCGCTATGATGTCTGCAGTGTGGCAGTTTAAAGTGATATCTAGCACTGGGACATCATGCTGCAGACATGTAACATGATGTCCCACCCAGTCACATTATCCTGACACCAGGCCAACCAGTTCTAACACTAACCTCTTAATGCTGAGTGCCAAGCGAGGCAGCTGTTAGTACCAATTTTATAGGTCTTTGGTATGACTTGGCCAGGGATCGAACCCGCAACCTCATGCATCCGAGACGGATGCTCTAACCACTTGGCCACCGGAGCAGTCACACTGGCTGAGGAAACAACCAAGGAACATGTACATATGATGAACAATGCCTACTAAACATTAAAACAACTAAGGAACATGTACATGTGATTAACAATGCCTATTAAACATTAAAACAACTAAGGAACATGTACATGTGATGAACAATGCCTATTAAACATTAAAACAACTAAGGAACCTGTACATGTGATGAACAATGCCTACTAAACATTAAAACAACTAAGGAACATGTACATGTGATGAACAATGCCTACTAAATATTAAAACAACTAAGGAACCTGTACATGTGATGAACAATGCCTATTAAACATTAAAACAACTAAGGAACATGTACATGTGATTAACAATGCCTACTAAACATTTAAACAACTAAGGAACATGTACATGTGATGAGCAATGCCTATTAAACATTAAAACAACTAAGGAACATGTACATGTGATGAACAATGCCTATTAAACATTAAAATGCAAACATAATATAAATTAAATATACATAACTGCATCCAAAAATTTCTTGTATGGATCAATGCTACATGATATTAAGCCTGTTGTTTTTACCTTTATTGTATATACATGTATACATTTATTGGAGGCACAAGGGAGCTAACTTTCCATAGGACAAACCTCTCCTGGTAAACTGACCAAGTCAAAAAACATCTATGATCACTGGAGCATGAAGAACATGTCATATTTTCTTCCTCTGGACATAAAAAAATAGTCATGGTCAAAACCGCAAACCATGACAAAAATATTCCTGCTTTAAATTATAGTCAATAGGTAACAGAGTTAAAGACTGTTTACTTCCTTAATTACTGTCAGCGTGTTTTTGTTTTGTAATTTCATTGTGTTTGTAATCTTGTAGTTGTATATGTTTTTGTGTTATCTAATATTGTAAAGCACTAACAGAGCTAATAAAGATTAGGTATTATGCTAAATCCACACTATTATTATTATTCACACTGGAAACTCCATATTGCTGTTAGATACCACCCAATCCCTTTTGTTTTGCAAATGAGGTTTCCAATGGTGGGTTGAGCAGTAAGACCAAATGCACAAAAGGGATCTCCTTGGTCTTATCCTTGATATCCAGCTGTGCTTACATAGGCAACAGGTTCACTTTAGCTGTAACTATATTTATTTATATTATTGTACCTTTTCAAAGTAAGATTTAATACTTTCTAAATCAGTACCAAAAGAAATTTTCTTCCTCCATTTTGATGACTATTTTTTGAAAAGTAAATTGTATGTTAACTTGTGACAAGGATCAAGTCAGTGAAAAGGTCTATTTGTTATTTTAAGTTCATATTGATTATCAATTTTTTCAAAATGAGTCAATGAAATATATTATTGTGCTAAACTTAGTAACAATGCATGTACCAAGGTGCTAAGATTTACTTATTTAATCTTTTTTATAAAAGTTGTATTCAGCCATCTCTAGACTATTATTTGGGGTAATACCTCTAATTCAAACATACCAACACTTTTAAGACTCCAAAAGAGGGCCTGGAATTTAGATCAATGTATAGACAGTTTTCAGGATGCAATGAATAATTTAAAGGTTTTAACAATACATGAAAGAATATTTCTTAGAAAGGCCAAAGTGATGTATAAAGTATTCAGAAAAGCCATTCCTCTCTATATCATAACCAACAACAGTATATATTTACAACCTCACTATAACTTATAGGTGTTTCAGTCCCTCACATAACATAACAATAATAATGGGCAACAGTATACATTACACAATGACTATAACACAGTCCATGACACAACATGGGTATTGTAACTGGCAACAGTATACATTACACAATGACTATAACACAGTCCATGACACAACATGGGTACTGTAACTGGCAACAGTATACATTACACAATGACTATAACACAGTCCCTGACACAACATGGGTATTGTAACTGGCAACAGTATACATTACACAATGACTATAACAGTCCCTGACACAACATGGGTATTGTAACTGGCAACAGTATACATTACACCCTCAAAATATGATGTTTCAGTCTGACATAACACAGATATAATAGGCAACAGTATACATTACACCCTCACAACATGATGTTTCAGTCCAACATAACACACATATAATAGGCAATAGTATACATTATACCCTCAAAATATGATGTTTCAGTCCAACATAACACGGATATAATAGGCAACAGTATACATTATACCCTCACTATAAGATGAGTCAGTCCCTAACATAATATGGGTATAATAATGGGTAACAGCATACATTACACCCTCACTATAAGATGACTCAGTCCCAGAAACACCATGGGTATACAACAGTATACATTATACCCTCACTATAAGATGACTCAGTCCCAGAAACACCATGGGTATACAACAGTATACATTATACCCTCACTATAAGATGACTCTGTCCCAGAAACACCATGGATATACAACAGCATACATTACACCCTCACTATAAGATGACTCAGTCCCAGAAACACCATGGGTATACAACAGCATACATTACACCCTCACTATAAGATGACTCAGTCCCAGAAACACCATGGGTATACAACAGTATACATTATACCCTCACTATAAGATGACTCAGTCCCAGAAGCACCATGGGTATACAACAGCATACATTACACCCTCACTATAAGATGACTCAATCCCAGAAACACCATGGGTATACAACAATATACATTATACCCTCACTATAAGATGACTCAGTCCCAGAAACACCATGGGTATACAACAGTATAAAATTATCCCTCACTATAAGACTATTATTTTATGATTAGGTGAATTTAAAATTCCATATTTATCTCATGCTAAGTGTATGCTTGATGATAAACCAATTCACAATTTTTACAAAACTTTTGTAAATATCTACTAATGACATCATTGTCTGATAGTAAACACAACCCCATATTTTTTGTTTGTGGGACAAATTTCTCAGACTGACCCTCTGGTCTTACCTTGAAAGAAATACTGTGACTTAGGGTCTGACCCTTTAATCTTTGTGCAAGGTGAAAAGTGGGGGCCCTGTGATTTTCGTTCGAAGCAAAATATTTTTTACTAAGATATTTGAAATAAATACGATGGAGAGAATCGCCTATTTGTTTCCCTATAAATCAGAACATATTTTTTCCAAACCATCATGGTGTTTAAATTTAACCCCCAAAAAGCCCATCCCCAAAAATTAAATGGTTGGTCCATTACTACAGTGATCCCACAAGATGCTTCATTTTAACATGCTTTCTGATATAACACAGGTTTGGTCATGGATTCAGTACTCTCATCTCATTCTAATCCTGCCCATGGAAGCAATGGAGTATATGGCCTTATAGTGAGACTGCTTTATAATGAAGTAAATGACACATACAAATTTTACTACCAATTAATAAAAACACAAAGGTGTGTGACTTTTTTTTAACCAGGGATTAACAAAAGATGTGATATCAAACAGATGAATTGATGGACATAGGAATAATATCACAATATTCTCAGGGAAGTGTAGCAATAATAAGAAAAGAGATGGTATTCCATTCTTTTGTTGTTGTTGGGATTCCTCTGTAACTTGCACTCTCATTTATAGAGTGATCTAAGGTTCTGGATCCCATTGTGTACGAGTTATCATGGGACAGGTTTACAGGGTTTCCATTCATTTTAAGATGTGTTAAAAGCAGTGGGTCTTATTTTTCATCTTTTTTCGCAAAAGAGTTGCAATTATGCCCAGAAGGCACAAAAAAGACCTCTGAGAAAAAAAATATGGTCACAAGAAAATAGAACAAGATTCAATATGGTCACAAGAAAATAGAACAAGATTCAATATGGTCAGAAGTAAACAGAACAAGATTCAATATGGTCACAAGTAAATAGAACAAGAGTCAATATGGTCACAAGTAAATAGAACAAGACTCAGTTGTTGTTGTTGTGGGGTTTAACGCCATTTTTCAGCACACGATAGGCTATGCATGGCGGCCAGTATTAATGGTGGAAGAAGAAACCGGGAAAACCCCGGGAAGAACCACCGACCCACGAGAAGCTACTGGCAAGCCTTCTCACATACCCACATTAGCCGAATCCTAGACTCGAACCCACGCAGACAGAGGTGAGATGGCAGTGATCCATAATGGATAGCGCTTTAGACCACTCGGCCACTCGGGGCCCCTAACAAGATTCAGTATGGTCACAAGTAAATAGAACAAGAATCAATATGGTCACAAGAAAATAGAACAAGATTCAATATGGTCACAAGTAAATAGAACAAGATTCAATATGGTCACAAGTAAATAGAACAAGATTCAATATGGTCACAAGTACATAGAACAAGAGTCCCTAGAACGGGTAACACTCTACTGGCTGAAAAGAATTTCCAGGACTTCAAGACCATTTCTTCCTTTTAAATAGCATATTGAAACCATCTTTGATATTCTTCAGCAATAACAAAATTAGCTGCTGTGGTGGACATATTGAATATTAACATTTCACCATGTAAACCCATGCTGATCTAGCTTTCCATTTTGGATGAACAATGAAAAATGATTTTCAAGATGGAAGCCAATGGTGGCCATTTTTTTTATATCAAACTGGCACTATTTCTATTGAATATCACCTAGACATCGTAAATTTTTGTGTGAAAGATTTTCAAGACTGCCATTGTGACAATCATACTTGATGTCAGGTCAGCACCATTTTTCATTTACAACCAACCTGACATCATAACAAGTGTTTCAATGAAAACCCCATGCTAACATGACCATTCATTCAGGGGAAATAGTGATAACAAGAATTTAAAAAAGACATCAGCGGTAGGCCTACTGAATGTCTGAATGGCAACAACAGGATCAACTAGAAGTGTTTTTAGTAAACTTCCCATGTTGGTATAATCCTCCATTCAGGATAAGTAGTGATAAGATATTTTCAAGGTATATGTGTGGTGGCCATATTGTACATCAAATCGACATCATTACTATTTTGAACCAAGTAGACATTATGAGAAGTCTTCGGGTGAATTACTTTTCATTCAGGTGGGTTAGCAAGAACAGATTTTTAAAATGATCGTACTGGATATTAGATTGGCAACATTGTCATTTAGGACTAAGCAGAAAATCTTCTGGTGAAAAACCTTATGGCAATATTACTTTCTTTTTTGGTAATATTTTCAAGATGGTCACTGTTGTGGCCAAACTGGGTATCAGATCAGCAACATTTTCATTTAGGACCAAATATACATCATAAAAAGAGTTTTAGTGAAAACCCGATGTTAACCATCCATTCTGGAGAAGTAGTAAGAAAAAAATTTCAAGATGGCCACTATGGCAGCCATATTGGATGTCCAAGAGACAACATTTTCATTGGGATCAACATGAGTATGGGATGAATGTGTGTGTATAATTTTATAGCAATCCTCCAATTTGTCCAGGGGAAGTAACCATAACAAAGATGCCAACAGACAGATGACAGACAACAGACCATCCAATAAGCTATTCTGGTCTATGACCACTAGAGCTAATAGATATATCTGCAACACTATTACACTGTCAAGTACAGTTTCATTCTCCCCCTGCAGCTGAGCATCCTACTGACAAAAAAAACACATCAAGTAGTTCATCTAGAACTATGCTTTCATCACAAAACTGATAATAACACCATAACACACACAGATTTATGATATAATCTCTTTGGAGTAGTGCAAGTTAATGCTAATTTCTGTGCTACACCTGTTCCCAGGCCTGCTGCATGCCCAACAACGTGTGACGACACAAAAATCTTTTCACATGTTGTTTCTTTATCTTCTGGTATACTCTTTCTCCAGACATGGAAGAAGTTTGGAAATATCAGATAGTGTGCTTCTTTGCAAGCTGAAAAAACATGCATAACAATCTTGCCTATTGTTTGGCTGAGTTTTTGATGTTGCAGAAGGATGCAACTATTTACTCCAGAGAAAACAACTAGCTGTCGGGTTTTATTTGGCTTTACAGAAAGCGCTTCAATGGTCTCATCGATCAAAGAACATGAATGGATACAAGATCTAACAGAACCTGCCATCTTCTTTTTTCCCCAGTGCAAAGATAACATATCAATGTTTTAACAAATAGTTCCAAAAATTTATTCTTCCCTCTTCTCCTATTTCATCTTATTCTTTTTAATGGTTTTATCTTTTTTTTATCTCAATCTCAAGTTTTAAAAATAACTCGAATAATTGAGAGAATTCTACAGAACTGTATTTACCATTTATAAGGCTGGGTTAATTTTAGCCTAACCCAAACTGCCTCTATTGTGCCCATAAGGCACATAAGACCCCCCCCCCCCAGAAAAAAAAACCTTTACAGTGAATTTTAGACAGAATGAATCAAGGGCATCCCAAAACTGGCTTACTAAATAAAGTGCACTCCAAAAAAGAATAAGACTATATGTCACTGGCTGACAGAAATGTCTTACTAGTTAGCTTGTACATGATGCAATAACAAACAGTCGATGAATCGTGAGAAAATGGAAAGAGGACAGGATGAAATCTTCATCAAAAACACTGCTGCATTTATTTCCAAATGAGGTGGCCCCTGGTGGCCAAATGGTCTAAACCCTCTCCTTTACCCATCACTGCCAACTCACCTCTGTCCATGTGGGTCTGAGTCCTGAGCTCAGCTAATGTATGTGAGAAAGCCTGCCAGTAGCTTCCCATGGGTCTGTGGTTCTTACTGGGTTTTTGACAGGTTCTTCCTCCACCAGTTCTACTGGCCACCATGTACAGCCTATCTTGAGCTGAGACATGAAACCCAAAACAACAAAACAATATTTTCAAACATTAAAACTCCAAATCATACACACACACTTTGCAGACCATTTTAATACTACTATGCAGAAAATTCCTTGCAAACTGACTGCTTCTGTGACCTATGTAGTTAGAGTGTCTGCCTCAGGTAAGCAAGGTTACGGGTTCAAACCCTGAAGAGTCATAACAAAGACTTAAATTGGTACTAACAGCTGCCTCGATAGGAGTTCAGCATTAAGAGGTCAGCGCTAGAACTGGAGAGCCTGGTGTTATGATAATGTGACTGGGTGGGACATGATGTCACATGTCTGCAGAAGGTGCACTAGTGCAAGACATTACTATAAACTGCTACACTGCTGACAACGTAGAAATATAACTGAAATTTTTTAAAGCATTAAAAATCCCAATCACAAACACATACACCCCCTTGCAACCTTCATGCCAATATACTAAGTCACCAGGTTGTCACTATTTTTTTTCATACGCTTGGTAACAATAGAAATGTGTCCCATATAATGCAAATTAGCCAACGCTGTTCCTCAGCAAACGACCTAAACATTCAACTTGTCTTGGTATATGAATACGCTCTCTTGCTAACTGGAAAATAAAGTACTGTAAATTCACTATATTTTGTCAGGGTACAAAAATGTCATCAATATAATGGTTGTTAAATACCACAGATTTAAAGATTCAATAAATACAGAAACAACTGATCAGTTTCCAAACCAAGAATTTAGTAAACAACGGCCCTCCACCCCGTGGACTTAGGGATGAAGAACATGCATGATGCACCCATCTGTACAAATAAATGGAAGAGGCTTTCAATTACTAGACATGATCTGTCGAATAACCTCAGGCAGAGGTCATCAATTATGAGGTCACAGAAGATCATGACATTGACCATTTTTTATTTACTCAAGATGGCAGAATCAAATATTTTCATGGTGTTTATGAGATGAACTTGCATCGATGGTGCTACTCGTCAATCTGTACTGGCATTCACTGGGTTGCATACATGGTAACACCTCAACACAGCTTGTATTTTGACTCATATAGACTTGCAGCTGAAGCTGATAATTATTTATCCCAGCACAGTAAACAACTGCTGTTTTATCTGACTATGCAAGTACAAACACCCTTGAATAGTCCCATATGAGGTCATCTTGTCACTGAAGCACTGTGTGCAGTGGAGTGCTCATCAACACTGCAAACACTTACTGATTTCACGTTAAGGTAGATTTAATATTATATGCACCTTTAAAATTTATGGATGTTACGTAGCTTGACAACAAGGTGGTGATGTAAATCTGAGCCAGTTTACAACCAAAGCAGATTTGTACGCGTTTACTAGTCGTGTGGATGTCAACACTGATCCAGGTGAGCTTGTACCGTTACTGAAAATCAAACTGGTAAACAGAGAGCTTCTAACGTAGACATTCAAGATATTATTGTCAAGCTCAAAGGCGACTTTGCAGTAAAAAATATGGCTGAGTTGACTGACATTGGTGGAATCGGGGACAGCGGCCTGTCTGTCACATTTATTACAGACTGTTGACACAGCTCATTTTGCAACTGGACAAAAAACACGCAAGATAAAATTGTACATGTGCCTGCACCACTACACATAGCAACTTCATGGAGCAATATTACAGAAATAATAGTTAACAAAGGTCCTTATATGTCTTAAAGGCAACTAATGGAGTCAATGAATGTCCCTGTATGTCTTAAAAAGCAACTAATGGAGTCAATGAATGTCCCTGTATGTCTTAAAAAGCAACTAATGGAGTCAATGAATGTCCCTGTATGTCTTAAAAAGCAACTAATGGAGTCAATGAATGTCCCTGTATATCTTAAAAAGCAACTAATGGAGTCAACAAATGTCCCTGTATGTCTTAAAAAGCAACTAATGGAGTCAATGGATGTTTCCTGTGATGATGTTCTAGCTGAGAATGTCTTGGACTTCTTACAAGAATGTGGTTTACATTTAAAAAACAAACTGTAAAGCACACAAATGTTTAAATAATGATAGTAGTTATTTATTCAAGAAAATATCCAACATAATGTATGAAGCACAAAGACATTGTATTATCTACTATCAGACACTATTCCATGACTCACAAAGACACTGTATCATCTACCATCAGGCACTATTCCAGGAATCACAAAGACACTGTATTATCTACTGTCAGGCACTATTCCAGAGATCACAAAGACACTATTATCTACTGTCAGACACTATTCCATGAATGACAAAGACACTGTATTAATTATCCACTGTCAGAAACTATTCCATGGATCACAAAGACACTGTATTATCTACTGTCAGTCACTATTCTATACAGCACAAAGACACTGTATTACTACTGTCAGACATTATTCCATAGATCAGAAAGACACTGTATTATCTTCTATCAGGCATTATTCCATTGATCATAAAGAAAGACACTGTATTATCTACTGTCAGACACTATTCCATGAACGACAAAGACAAAGTATTATCTACTGTCAGGCACTATTCCATAGATCACAAAGACACTGTATTATCTACTGTCAGACACTATTCCATGAATGACATAGACACTATTAATTATCTACTGTCAGGCACTATTCTATACAGCACAAAGACACTGTATTATCTACTGTCAGACATTATTCCACAGATCACAAGGACACTGTATTATCTACTGTCAGGCACTATTCAAAACTGAATAGATTCATGTGAAAGCAATTACCATGTCATTTTAGGAATACAAAAATTTTCACTTCATTTCTTATTCTATTGATCACAAGTACAATTCATCGTTCCTTTCAGTAAACAGAACACAAGTACATTGTTACTACATTTAGAAATGAATAATGTACCTACACAGCCAAATTACTCCAACAAGGACTGAGTCTATCTGTACAGAAATGTGTGAAAGTGAATCACAGCATAATCTACAGATATATATGCTGCTGATCAATATTTTATCACATTTTTTTCTTGTTACTTTTTTCAAAAAATATATACACAAAATGAAGTAGCCATTAATATGTATTTCATAATGAAACCACAAAATTTAATAACATGAATTCAAAGTGATATACATTATTGAGGATTTTAACTACTTTTTGCCTTTATCTTGGTCCTGTATGCTTTTTCCTGACCTAAACTTAATCAGCACTATATAGCCAGGACTGTGCTGATGTGCCATTAAACCTTGTACATATTTACTTAAGTACCAGACAAGTATATCAATTTTTTGCACACACACCCAAAAATGATACATGCCAAAAAATATCATATTTGTCTCTCATTCACTGAATTAGGTTGTACATGTTCCTGTATTCATTGGGTTTAACAGTTACAGATAGGGTTTAACAATGTATCAACACAATCCTGGCTATTCTACATTCATGAAACCACTGAGAAATCCCAGTATAATGATGTAGTGAACCTAGCAATCAAGTGCCATGATAAGAGCCTGCCCCAACCTGTAGATAAAAGTAGAAAAAGTGAAGAAAAAAAACCCGCCTTTACATTGTGCAAATAAAACTTTTCTCGCAACCAGTAAATTCAGTGGTAACAATAGGTGAGCCTAAATTTGGCAGGGGGAGGGGGGAGAGATTGTGTGGCTGATTGAACCAGTGGATATCAACCAACCCAAAGATAATGGGAATTCTGGTAGATCCGAATACCAGAGCCAAGGGAAAATTGGATGATAAGAAAATGAAATGGCTGCCAAACGGAAGCTGTCACAAAAATGATATTTAAAGCATGTATACAAAACATTAACAATGAATAAGCTGATAGCCATTAAATAAGAAAATGTTTTAAATTGCTGAATTTTGGTAGACACAACGTTTATATATTTTTGTAGGAAAATATTTATGAAAATACCTTTATGAGGAATATTACGAAGTATTTAAAGAAGTAATTTGCAAGAATGTTTATGTTAAAGAGTTTTCTTAATTGGCAGTATTTGCCAAATTTAATGATGCTAAATATAATGCACACCAATTTAAATCAGCATACAATGACGGAGGGATTTATGAAACAATGTTGAATAAAAATGTGTGGCATATTTTATGCATTTTAAGGAAAATTACTATAGAAATTATTCATACTGCTTTGTTTGGTTTAGTGTTCTACAGTACAGTAACACACGCTGATTGTTTAGTGCCAATGCAATTGGAGCAAAGTTCCTTGTCCAAGGACACACTGTGGTAGCCCAGGTTGATTCAATGGAAGGATGCAAACCCACATCCTTTCAATCAGGAGTTCAGCCTGCTAACCTGTGAGTCACCATTGTTCCAGCCCCCATGAGTTGCTATGGTGATTAATGGTGATCAGAACACTACCAGGGGATCAGACACAAGTTTAAAGTTTATTATGTAAGTGCAAATTTATACACCTTATCAAAGAGAGACTGGAAGTATGCTATTAAAGAATATCCTCTCTCACTTATTCATTATAACAGAAAAACCATAGAAAGTACTTGACACAAAATTTGGCTTAATCATGATCCTGCACTTAACTGTTCGAATATCTGTCAACCGCAAGATGCAATTTTTGCATTTGTCCATAAAGCACTTCAATAGAAGTGCTAAATAGAGTTGCATTAAAACTGAATTCACAATTCAAGTTGGAATTGTCTTTAGAAAGGGGCAGAGGTAGGAGGAAGGCACAAGACCTCCCCCCTCCACACTTTAATACATGACCAACTTTAATTCTTTACAAACAGTGTTCAAAGATGCATTCATATTCCAATATATCCCTTTCTTAAACTTACCATACCAACTCACGTACAAGATGAGTCAAAAGTAAACAACATAGACCCTGATCTGCTGTTGCATAATGTGCCAGCAGATCAAGAGTCTATGCTGCTGGTTTTACTGGTTTCTCCTAGCAAACTGCATAGACCCAGATCTGCTGGAACATGATGCAATGGCAGATCTGTGTCTGTACAATCTGATATACTATTCCCTGTTATCTAAGAGCAGCTTTGGTGGTTCGCTGGTCAGTGTGCCAAACTTGAAAGGTACCATTACATCAGCCCAGGATGGTGTGTCCCAGGGAAGTTTCACTCCAACTTCATTAGCACTAAAGAGCTTTCATATTTTCCTGTCCACTAATCTAGCCAAACCAAAACATCCTTAACAACTAGTCATATGATCGTAATTAAGCTGCTTTGGGTATTACAACTATCACAAATGTCTGCAAAAATCAAGACAATGGTTACCTTAAGAATATCTAAAATGCCTTTATCTCTACACCCTGCACATGGATGACACAGAACTGTCACATTTAATAGTGATTTATCACTATACCCTGCATAATGTGCACACATGGATCACCCAGAACTGTCACAATTCAAAGTGACTTATCACTACACCCTGCATAATGTGTGCACATATGGATGACACAGAACTGTCACATTTAATAACGATTTATCACTACACCCTGCATATGTGTGCACACATGGATGACACAGAACTGTCACATTTAATAGTGATTTATCACTATACCCTGCATAATGTGTGCACACATGGATGACACAGAACTGTCACATTTAATAGTGATTTATCACTATACCCTGCATAATGTGTGCACACATGGATGACACAGAACTGTCACATTTAATAGTGATTTATCACTATACCCTGCATAATGTGTGCACACATGGATGACACAGAACTGTCACATTTAATAGTGATTTATCACTACACCCTGCATAATGTGTGCACACATGGATCACACAGAACTGTCACATTTAATAGTGATTTATCACTATACCCTGCATAATGTGTGCACACATGGATGACACAGAACTGTCACATTTAATAGTGATTTATCACTATACCCTGCATAATGTGTGCACACATGGATCACACAGAACTGTCACATTTAATAGTGATTTATCACTATACCCTGCATAATGTGTGCACACATGGATCACCCAGAACTGTCACATTTAATAGTGATTTATCACTACACCCTGCAGAATGTGTGCACACATGGATGACACAGAACTGTCACATTTAATAGTGATTTATCAATATACCCTGCATAATGTGTGCACATATGGATGACACAGAACTGTCACATTTAATAGTGATTTATCACTACACCCTGCATAATGTGTGCACACATGGATCACCCAGAACTGTCACAATTCAAAGTGATTTATCACTATACCCTGCATAATGTGTGCACACATGGATCACACAGAACTGTCACATTTAATAGTGATTTATCACTATACCCTGCATAATGTGTGCACACATGGATCAACCAGAACTGTCACATTTAATGGTGATTTATCACTACACCCTGCATAATGTGTGTACACATGGATGACACAGAACTGTCACATTTAATAGTGATTTATCACTATACCCTGCATAATGTGTGCACACATGGATGACACAGAACTGTCACATTTAATAGTGATTTATCACTACACCCTGCATAATGTGTGCACACATGGATCACCCAGAACTGTCACATTTAATAGTGATTTATCACTATACCCTGCATAATGTGTGCACACATGGATGACACAGAACTGTCACATTTAATAGTGATTTATCACTATACCCTGCATAATGTGTGCACATATGGATCACCCAGAACTGTCACAATTCAAAGTGATTTATCACTACACCCTGCATAATGTGTGCACATATGGATGACAGAAATGTCACATTTCAAAGGAATTTATTACTACACCCTGCATAATGTGTGCACAATTGTATGACAGAGAACTGTCACATTTCATAGCAATTTATCACTTTGTGACACCCTGCATAATGTGTGCATATAAGGATGACAGAGAACTGTCACATTTCATAACAATTTATCACTCTGTGACACCCTGCATAATGTGTGCATATAAGGATGACAGAGCAATGTCACATTTCAGAGGGATTGAAGATTTCTTGTCACTAGCTGGACCAAATCCTAGATTAATTTGATTTACTATCTTGAGCATTAACATATTCTACAAAATTCATACAAAATATTTTGCAATTGGAATATCAGTGCATTGCTTGCCTGCAATAAACGATATTCAGTAAGTAATAAAGACCTGTATTTCTACCAGACTGAATCTTCCTGGTCTATATACAAATTCATAATCAAAGTATTGGTGCATTCAAAGAAGTTCCTGGAAAGCCAGCTGGCTCAGAATCAAGGACCTGGGAGCCTTGTAATCAAAACAGCATTCTAAGCATTCTGCACGTGTATTATACTCGTTAAATTATCTGAATATACATAATCTAGTCATGATTATGCAATTAAAATCATAGCATCCATGTAATCAGTTCTCTCATGTCGGGAATGCAATGTATCCATAGGTAACACTACAGAAACTGAGCAGGATATTATGTAGTACCGCACTGATCAATGTGTAGCACAAACTACTGCAAGCAACACAGACCCAGATCAACCACTGCACAATGACTTGCAGATCACCAGTCATAGGAAGATGATCATCATCAACCTTGATCTGACAGCTTATTATTGGTAAATGTTATGCAGATAAATAAAAAGTCTTCAATGGCTGTCTGTCTGTCTGTATGTATGTATGTATGCAAGAAACTGTAATCTGTCAATATGGACTTCCCAAAAAAAATGCAACCCTACTGGTTTATTTCTTGCATGTGCATGAATAATTTGCTTATTATCTATGTGACTTCAATCAAATTAAGGGGCCCCGAGTGGCTGAGTGGTCTAAAGTGCTCTCTATCATGGATCACTGCCATCTCACCTTTACCTGTGTGGGTTTGAGTCTTGGGCTCGGCCAATGTGGATATGTGAGAAAGCCTGCTAGTAGCTTCTCATGGGTCAGTGGTTCTTTCCGGGGTTTTCCCAGGTTCTTCCTCCACCATTAATACTGGCCACCATGTATAGCCTATCTTATGCTGAAAAATGGTGTTAAACCCTAAAACAACAACAACAACATCAATCAAATTAAAAGCCCAGGATGACCGAGTGGTATAAAGCACTCGCCTTCATTGATCACTCGCCTTTACTGATCATGGGCATCTTACCTGTTTGCTTGAGTTTTAGTCTCAGGTATGGCTAATGTGGGTATGTGAGAAAACTTGCCTTTAGCTTCCCATGGGTCAGTGGTTCATACCAGGGTTTTTCTGGGTTCTTCCTCCAATAATTATACTGCCCACCATGTATAACCTATCCTGTGCTGAAAAATGTCATTAAACCCAGAACAACAACATGAAATTAATACCCTCATTCTGTGACTAAATTTTTGGTTTAAATGTATTTAGATCAGAGTTTACAAAATTATTGAAAAGACATGTAGAACACTGGCCAGTCAAGAGCCACACATAGCACCAGTAATAGGCAATTAATGTCAGGGTACATTAGCAAGAAAATTTTATACATACAACCAGCATTATTCCTTGGAGTATTGACAATCAGCAGACATAACCACACATAAGCTTGCACACTGCTTAACTGTGTATGATTCAGACTCCCTGGTCATACAACAGCCAACAGCTATGTACCACTTGAGAGACTGAACCAAGGCAGCTGGACTTGAAAAAAAACAATACAACTGCACCCCCAGAAAGTGCAAGGGGGTGGTGGGGATTATGTGTATGTGTGTATGTGGGGAGGAACATAATAACATCTAACATGGTTAATTGGAAGTAGCTCTTACAAGACAACCAAAATATTAAGTCATATTCATTTCAAATAGAGACCTGTGAATGGCATTTCTCTATCCTCAACCCCTATCCCCCACCCCCACGATTGATTCTAATATAGATAGTTCCTGAATGACATCATCAGCCACCATATTTGTGGCATGCTGGCAGAGTTCTCTTTGAACTTATATGGTGTTTGAAAGCTGAAATAAATTCACTGAATCTCAAGATGCTGTTACAAAAGATATACACATAAACAGAATGCAAATCCAGCTTCCTGTTATTATCTGTATCTGTAATTTATAAGTTGATTCTGC
Organism: Sinohyriopsis cumingii; assembly: GCA_028554795.2. Taxonomy (NCBI): domain Eukaryota; kingdom Metazoa; phylum Mollusca; class Bivalvia; order Unionida; family Unionidae; genus Sinohyriopsis; species Sinohyriopsis cumingii. The sequence continues at coordinate 15,563,437 of CM068841.1, forward strand.
TTCAATGTGCCTTGTTCAAAATTGTCGATTTTGTTGGTCACATATAGGAGAAACGGCCAGGTTGCCCATGGTCCAAGTAAAATGGGCAGAACATGTTCTACTAGTGACCTTATCATGAAGCATCTAGTAACCCATGCATATGTGTATAATATATACTTACTTATAAATCAGGTCCAACTGATAAGAACTCTGCCAGTCAATCAGGGTCTATGTTGTCTGATCTACTGATTACTCATAACAAAACTGAATTATGCAATGGCAGATCTGGGTGTCTGCAGCTAGATCTAATGTATAAGCAAGTATATATAGTAGACTGGAATAAGGAACCATTCATTGCATGGGTCTATTCAATCACCATGGCTACCACTGGCACATTACAGGGCATTAGCAGAAATCAGAGAAGTATCAATTGTATTCCCTCAACAAGAAACTACAGTGGCAACAAAATATTGGCTGGTTTTTACATTCTGGTCAGTATTAGAATGGTAGTATGGAGACATAATATAAGACCCTGTGGAATAAGACATATTACCAAGGGGTGAGTTTAACACATTAACCCCTGGTGACGAGTTTACGTGGCAGGAGGTAGTAGCCTACTGCCGAGCTCTGTTGCATCAAGGTCATGTATGATACACTAAAGTGGGTGGTATTATAAAAAGGTAGACAGATGTAGCTCTACAATGATACCAAATAATCCGGAAGTTCTAGTTGCACTACAAAATACAGAGGGAAAAACCTCATGTTTTGGACCCTATTTGTTTTCTACCCAAAAAATTTGCCCATGGTCGGAATCTGATTTTGTGTCTGGATTTTAGACTTTTTGGTCTCAGATCTAAGGGAGACCGGTATGAACTGCAAATAGACAGATGAACCTTTGCAAAAAGTAGGATAAGATGGGCAATTGGAATAAAGACTGGTCTCGATACAAAAATAATGGGTCTGTTAAGCAAAAAAAACCCTCCAACTTTTACCCTTCTGCTCATGTGCAAGCCAAATAGCCAAAGAAAAACAATGTTTCTAACACAACTAGGCATTATGTTTCTGGAAGATCACCTGGAAGTTGATGTTTTAGGATGTATTTGGAAACAGCTTTCAAAATGTGCTCCTACTCCAATTTCAGATGAAAATGTCAAAAACCTCCAGGGGTTAATGTGTTAAGGAAATTTCAAAGATCCTGTGGAACACGACTGGTTAGAATTGCCAGTTTACAGAAATTTTCATAGACCCTGGGGAACAAGACAGATTTCCAAGTGGCAAGTTTAATGAAGTTTTAGAGATCCTGTGAAAGAAGACAGATAACAAGAGGCCAGGTTTGGTAAGTTTCAGTGACCATGCAGAGCAAGACACTATCAAGGGGCCAGTTGAAGGACATTTCAAAGACCCTGTAGAGCAAGACAGGCTACTGAGGGCAAAGTTTGCAGAAATTTCAGAGATCCTGTGGAACAAGACAGGTTACTGGAGGGTCAGTATAAGGAAGTTTCAGAGACTCTCTTGAGCAAGATGGGTACTTAGGGGCCAATATAAGAAAGTTTCATTGATTCTGTGGAGCAAGAGTGATTACAAGAGGCCAGTTTAAGGAAGTTCAGAGATCCTGTGGAGCAAGACATGTATCGAGGGGCCAGATTAAGTTAGTCACTGCATTCTTTTGATGATACCAATACTGCATAATCAACACCTGTTCCCGAATCATGGAGTGAACTGTGAGCTGTAAACATGCCATCTTAATCAGATCTGAGAAACTTACATTTCCAAGGATTATGGTAATATGAACTCAACATCCACATGATGTATCAACACATGATTTCATGCAGAATTTTCTTCAAGAGATGGAACTAAAACTTTTAGTCATCCAAGCATACTTCTGTGGATGATCCTCTCATTCCCCAGTAAAAGTCTGTAATTTATGAACACCTGACTTCATCGATCATGCCTTCATTCCCCAGTAAAAGTCTGTAATGTATGAACACCTGACTTCATCAATCATGCCTTCATTCCGCAGTAAAAGTCTGTAATTCATGAACACCTGACTTCATCAATCATGCCTTCATTCCCCAGTAAAAGTCTGTAATTGTAATGTATGAACACCTGACTTCATCAATCATGCCATCATTCCCCAGTAAAAGTCTGTAATTCATGAACACCTGACTTCATCGATCATGCCTTCATTCCCCAGTAAAAGTCTGTAATTGTAATGTATGAACACCTGACTTCATCGATCATGCTTTCATTCCCCAGTAAAAGTCTGTAATTCATGAACACCTGACTTCATCAATCATGCCTTCATTCCCCAGTAAAAGTCTGTAATTGTAATGTATGAACACCTGACTTCATCAATCATGCCATCATTCCCCAGTAAAAGTCTGTAATTGTAATGTATGAACACCTGACTTCATCAATCATGCCATCATTCCCCAGTAAAAGTCTGTAATTGTAATGTATGAACACCTGACTTCATCAATCATGCCATCATTCCCCAGTAAAAGTCTGTAATTGTAATGTATGAACACCTGACTTCATCAATCATGCCATCATTCCCCAGTAAAAGTCTGTAATTCATGAACACCTGACTTCATTGATCATGCCTTCATTCCCCAGTAAAAGTCTGTAATTGTAATGTATGAACACCTGACTTCATCGATCATGCTTTCATTCCCCAGTAAAAGTCTGTAATTCATTAACACCTGACTTCATCAATCATGCCTTCATTCCCCAGTAAAAGTCTGTAATTGTAATGTATGAACACCTGACTTCATCAATCATGCCATCATTCCCCAGTAAAAGTCTGTAATTGTAATGTATGAACACCTGACTTCATCAATCATGCCCTCATTCCCCAGTAAAAGTCTGTACTGTATGAACACCTGATTTCATCGATCATGCTTTCATTCCCCAGTAAAAGTCTGTAATTCATGAACACCTGACTTCATCAATCATGCCTTCATTCCCCAGTAAAAGTCTGTAATGTATCAACACCTGACTTCATCAATCATGCCTTCATTCCCCAGTAAAAGTCAGTAATTGTAATGTATGAACACCTGACTTCATCAATCATGCCATCATTCCCCAGTAAAAGTCTGTAATTGTAATGTATGAACACCTGACTTCATCAATCATGCCATCATTCCCCAGTAAAAGTCTGTAATTGTAATGTATGAACACCTGACTTCATCAATCATGCCATCATTCCCCAGTAAAAGTCTGTAATTGTAATGTATGAACACCTGACTTCATCAATCATGCCATCATTCCCCAGTAAAAGTCTGTAATTGTAATGTATGAACACCTGACTTCATCAATCATGCCATCATTCCCCAGTAAAAGTCTGTAATTGTAATGTATGAACACCTGACTTCATCAATCATGCCATCATTCCCCAGTAAAAGTCTGTAATTGTAATGTATGAACACCTGACTTCATCAATCATGCCATCATTCCCCAGTAAAAGTCTGTAATTCATGAACACCTGACTTCATCGATCATGCCTTCATTCCCCAGTAAAAGTCTGTAATTGTAATGTATGAACACCTGACTTCATCGATCATGCTTTCATTCCCCAGTAAAAGTCTGTAATTCATTAACACCTGACTTCATCAATCATGCCTTCATTCCCCAGTAAAAGTCTGTAATTGTAATGTATGAACACCTGACTTCATCAATCATGCCATCATTCCCCAGTAAAAGTCTGTAATTGTAATGTATGAACACCTGACTTCATCAATCATGCCCTCATTCCCCAGTAAATGTCTGTACTGTATGAACACCTGATTTCATCGATCATGCTTTCATTCCCCAGTAAAAGTCTGTAATTCATGAACACCTGACTTCATCAATCATGCCTTCATTCCCCAGTAAAAGTCTGTAATGTATCAACACCTGACTTCATCAATCATGCCTTCATTCCCCAGTAAAAGTCTGTAATTGTAATGTATGAACACCTGACTTCATCAATCATGCCATCATTCCCCAGTAAAAGTCTGTAATTGTAATGTATGAACACCTGACTTCATCAATCATGCCATCATTCCCCAGTAAAAGTCTGTAATTGTAATGTATGAACACCTGATTTCATTAATCATGCCTTCATTCCCCAGTAAAAGTCTGTAATGTATGAACACCTGACTTCATCGATCATGCCTTCATTCCCCAGTAAGTCTGTAATTCATGAACACCTGATTTCATCGATCATGCTTTCATTCCCTAGTAAAAGTCCGTAATTCATGAACACCTGACTTCATCAATCATGCCTTCATTCCGCAGTAAAAGTCTGTAATTCATGAACACCTGACTTCATCAATCATGCCTTCATTCCCCAGTAAAAGTCTGTAATTGTAATGTATGAACACCTGACTTCATCAATCATGCCATCATTCCCCAGTAAAAGTCTGTAATGTATGAACACCTGACTTCATCGATCATGCCTTCATTCCCCAGTAAGTCTGTAATTCATGAACACCTGATTTCATCGATCATGCTTTCATTCCCTAGTAAAAGTCTGTAATTCATGAACACCTGACTTCATCAATCATGCCTTCATTCCCCAGTAAAAGTCTGTACTGTATGAACACCTGACTTCATCAATCATGCCTTCATTCCCCAGTAAAAGTCTGTAACTGTAATGTATGAACACCTGACTTCATCAATCATGCCTTCATTCTCCAGTAAAAGTCTGTAATGTATGAACACCTGACTTCATCAATCATGCCTTCATTCCCCAGTAAAAGTCTGTAATTGTAATGTATGAACACCTGACTTCATCAATCATGCCTTCATTCCCCAGTAAAAGTCTGTAATTGTAATGTATGAACACCTGACTTCATCAATCATGCCTTCATTCCCCAGTAAAAGTCTGTAATTGTAATGTATGAACACCTGACTTCATCAATCATGCCATCATTCCCCAGTAAAAGTCTGTAATTGTAATGTATGAACACCTGACTTCATCAATCATGCCATCATTCCCCAGTAAAAGTCTGTAATTGTAATGTATGAACACCTGACTTCATCAATCATGCCATCATTCCCCAGTAAAAGTCTGTAATTCATGAACACCTGACTTCATCGATCATGCCTTCATTCCCCAGTAAAAGTCTGTAATTGTAATGTATGAACACCTGACTTCATCGATCATGCTTTCATTCCCCAGTAAAAGTCTGTAATTCATTAACACCTGACTTCATCAATCATGCCTTCATTCCCCAGTAAAAGTCTGTAATTGTAATGTATGAACACCTGACTTCATCAATCATGCCATCATTCCCCAGTAAAAGTCTGTAATTGTAATGTATGAACACCTGACTTCATCAATCATGCCCTCATTCCCCAGTAAATGTCTGTACTGTATGAACACCTGATTTCATCGATCATGCTTTCATTCCCCAGTAAAAGTCTGTAATTCATGAACACCTGACTTCATCAATCATGCCTTCATTCCCCAGTAAAAGTCTGAAATGTATCAACACCTGACTTCATCAATCATGCCTTCATTCCCCAGTAAAAGTCTGTAATTGTAATGTATGAACACCTGACTTCATCAATCATGCCATCATTCCCCAGTAAAAGTCTGTAATTGTAATGTATGAACACCTGACTTCATCAATCATGCCATCATTCCCCAGTAAAAGTCTGTAATTGTAATGTATGAACACCTGATTTCATTAATCATGCCTTCATTCCCCAGTAAAAGTCTGTAATGTATGAACACCTGACTTCATCGATCATGCCTTCATTCCCCAGTAAGTCTGTAATTCATGAACACCTGATTTCATCGATCATGCTTTCATTCCCTAGTAAAAGTCTGTAATTCATGAACACCTGACTTCATCAATCATGCCTTCATTCCGCAGTAAAAGTCTGTAATTCATGAACACCTGACTTCATCAATCATGCCTTCATTCCCCAGTAAAAGTCTGTAATTGTAATGTATGAACACCTGACTTCATCAATCATGCCATCATTCCCCAGTAAAAGTCTGTAATGTATGAACACCTGACTTCATCGATCATGCCTTCATTCCCCAGTAAGTCTGTAATTCATGAACACCTGATTTCATCGATCATGCTTTCATTCCCTAGTAAAAGTCTGTAATTCATGAACACCTGACTTCATCAATCATGCCTTCATTCCCCAGTAAAAGTCTGTACTGTATGAACACCTGACTTCATCAATCATGCCTTCATTCCCCAGTAAAAGTCTGTAACTGTAATGTATGAACACCTGACTTCATCAATCATGCCTTCATTCTCCAGTAAAAGTCTGTAATGTATGAACACCTGACTTCATCAATCATGCCTTCATTCCCCAGTAAAAGTCTGTAATTGTAATGTATGAACACCTGACTTCATCAATCATGCCTTCATTCCCCAGTAAAAGTCTGTAATTGTAATGTATGAACACCTGACTTCATCAATCATGCCTTCATTCCCCAGTAAAAGTCTGTAATTGTAATGTATGAACACCTGACTTCATCAATCATGCCATCATTCCCCAGTAAAAGTCTGTAATTGTAATGTATGAACACCTGACTTCATCAATCATGCCATCATTCCCCAGTAAAAGTCTGTAATTGTAATGTATGAACACCTGACTTCATCAATCATGCCATCATTCCCCAGTAAAAGTCTGTAATTCATGAACACCTGACTTCATCGATCATGCCTTCATTCCCCAGTAAAAGTCTGTAATTGTAATGTATGAACACCTGACTTCATCGATCATGCTTTCATTCCCCAGTAAAAGTCTGTAATTCATTAACACCTGACTTCATCAATCATGCCTTCATTCCCCAGTAAAAGTCTGTAATTGTAATGTATGAACACCTGACTTCATCAATCATGCCATCATTCCCCAGTAAAAGTCTGTAATTGTAATGTATGAACACCTGACTTCATCAATCATGCCCTCATTCCCCAGTAAATGTCTGTACTGTATGAACACCTGATTTCATCGATCATGCTTTCATTCCCCAGTAAAAGTCTGTAATTCATGAACACCTGACTTCATCAATCATGCCTTCATTCCCCAGTAAAAGTCTGAAATGTATCAACACCTGACTTCATCAATCATGCCTTCATTCCCCAGTAAAAGTCTGTAATTGTAATGTATGAACACCTGACTTCATCAATCATGCCATCATTCCCCAGTAAAAGTCTGTAATTGTAATGTATGAACACCTGACTTCATCAATCATGCCATCATTCCCCAGTAAAAGTCTGTAATTGTAATGTATGAACACCTGATTTCATTAATCATGCCTTCATTCCCCAGTAAAAGTCTGTAATGTATGAACACCTGACTTCATCGATCATGCCTTCATTCCCCAGTAAGTCTGTAATTCATGAACACCTGATTTCATCGATCATGCTTTCATTCCCTAGTAAAAGTCTGTAATTCATGAACACCTGACTTCATCAATCATGCCTTCATTCCGCAGTAAAAGTCTGTAATTCATGAACACCTGACTTCATCAATCATGCCTTCATTCCCCAGTAAAAGTCTGTAATTGTAATGTATGAACACCTGACTTCATCAATCATGCCATCATTCCCCAGTAAAAGTCTGTAATGTATGAACACCTGACTTCATCGATCATGCCTTCATTCCCCAGTAAGTCTGTAATTCATGAACACCTGATTTCATCGATCATGCTTTCATTCCCTAGTAAAAGTCTGTAATTCATGAACACCTGACTTCATCAATCATGCCTTCATTCCCCAGTAAAAGTCTGTACTGTATGAACACCTGACTTCATCAATCATGCCTTCATTCCCCAGTAAAAGTCTGTAACTGTAATGTATGAACACCTGACTTCATCAATCATGCCTTCATTCTCCAGTAAAAGTCTGTAATGTATGAACACCTGACTTCATCAATCATGCCTTCATTCCCCAGTAAAAGTCTGTAATTGTAATGTATGAACACCTGACTTCATCAATCATGCCTTCATTCCCCAGTAAAAGTCTGTAATTGTAATGTATGAACACCTGACTTCATCAATCATGCCTTCATTCCCCAGAAAGTCTGTAATGTATGAATACCTGACTTCATCAATCATGCCTTCATTCCCCAGTAAAAGTCTGTAATGTATCAACACCTGACTTCATCAATCATGCCCTCATTCCAAACTACAAGTCTGTCATGTGTGACTTCATCAATCATGCCTTCATTCCCCAGTAAAAGTCTGTAATGTATCAACACCTGACTTCATCAATCATGCCTTCATTCCCCAGTAAAAGTCTGTAATGTATGAACACTTGACTTCATCAATCATGCCCTCATTCCAAACTACAAGTCTGTCATGTGTGACTTCATGGATCATGCCTTCATTCCCAAACTCAAAATGGTTATATATGAACACTATATTTTGTGGAACATGTTCCAATTCACTAATACAAGTCTGTCTTGCATGAACATTTGATTTTATCAAATAAGATCTCATTACCAAATACCAGTCTGTCATGTGTGAACATTAAACTTCATGGAACAAGGCCTCATTCCTTAATACCAGTTTGTCGTTCAAATATTCCACATTATGAAACATGCTCTAATTCCCCAGTACAAGCTCTACTATATGTGAACAGTCAACTTCGTGGAATCAGGTCTCCTTCTCCTTTACAAGCCTGTCATAAGTGAATACTCAAATTTCAATGTGCTATAAGGCACACATCAATGTGATAATAACATCCCAGAATATTTAAAGCACTCTAAGGGAAAAGCAAGGTACAGTAAGCACACAGTTACATATTTTCTTTAGACATGTAAAATCTGAGCATCACTGATCCACGAGTTAAGGAGAAATTAGCCCCTAATATCTCTTTTTTTCACCACAGGAGTTTCACCATTTTATGAGAGGGTGCTGCACTCGTGACGCAAGACTGGCACTCGTGATGCAAGACTGGCACTCGTGATGTAAGACTGGCACTCGTGATGCAAGACTGGCACTCGTGATGCAAGACTGGCACTCGTGATGTAAGACTGGCACTCGTGATGCAAGACTGGCACTTGTGATGCAAGACTGGCACTCGTGATGCAAGACTGGCACTTGTGATGCAAGACTGGCACTTGTGATGTAAGACTGGCACTCGTGATGCAAGACTGGCACTCGTGATGTAAGACTGGCACTTGTGGTTACTGCCAGGTTATCTCTATCTATAAGTTAATACTGAACTCCACCTGAACTTGATGTATACATGTGAGTGAAAGCATGTTTATCAACTCTGAAAGACCAAATAAATAAGATTGCTGCATTTTAAGTCACAAACACTTTCTTTTATTCTTAAATATGGCTAAAGATTCAGCAAATTCTACCCAAATATTTCACCTGAATTCAGAATGGTCACTCAAATATAAAATTTATCGTGTGCTGTCACCGCATATGATGAGACTGACGTAGCAATGTTAAATTAAAGAGATTTCTGAATTACAATTTTGACATCACACGTCACAGGCCTACTCACACTAAACACAACATTTATACAGAAAAGATTTAATAATTAGCTTTAACAACCATCTTAATAAATATGCAGATACAAAAGTACAGAAACATTAACAGGATTGAAACCTTGTATGAAAATATATACATCCCAACAATTATCATTAGCCAGATGTGCTGGTGTGACACCACTAGAAGAGAACAGAGTTAGTTCAGCTGCCTGTAAGTATGTGATATATCCAACATGGTACAGTCTTGTAATAATTAAATTTCAGCACACAGCTTGGTTATCTGATTAGCAAAACTTTTTATATAGTTACTATAAAGTATCTCATAATTAAACAATGATTATTATATGGGTAACAAGTCTGAAGGATTGGTTATCCAATTAAGAACCCCACCTATATGGCTACTGTAACAATTCTTGACAATGTGTTTCTTCACTCACAGTCAAAACAAAGCAATCCAATAACCAACTGGTTACTGGCAATTGAAGCCATAACAGATCTTCATCAAGTGGCCAAGTGGATGTTCCCCATTTATTCCAAGAGCTATATTAACAAAGTCTATTTCCAAAAAATGTGTTCTGTTCTGATGCCATTTATAGAAGAATAAGTCATCTAATGACAGTTTCACTTTTAGTGATGTCAATAATACAATACTAATGTACTTCAATAAAACATTGTCTATTTCAATGATTACATCAACCAAATGTAAACAATGCAATACATCAAAACTGTCATAAACTTATTTGTAAACGAAATCAACATAATCTCAAAAATTTCTTCACTAAATTGTGCACTGTCAGCCAAATATCAACCTAAATCTACCCTGGTGTGCCCCTTCACTGTGGTAAATACACAATCAAATGGACATCAGAACTTCACAGACAGAAATAGTTTGATATATAACTGGTCACTAATGGACATCAGAACTTCACAGACAGAAATATAATTTGATACATAACTGGTCACTAATAGACATCAGAACTTCACAGACAGAAATATAGTTTGATATATAACTGGTCACTAATGGACATCAGAACTTCAGACAGACAGAAATATAGTTTGATATATAACTGGTCACTAATATGACCACTAAAATCGCTGCCTCACTAAGAGAAGAATCATTTTAATGGGGGTGGGGATGGGGAATGAAAGGATCTTTTATTCTTCTAGTCAAGATTATTTTATTTTTCAACAAATACAATGGATATATTGAGGGGGTTCTTCTATAAATTAAGAATTCTTTTGTCAAGCAATCTGAGCCAGAAAGTTTTATCCAAAAGACCACCCCAGTAAATTAAACGGAGAGTCACTAATTGACCATAATTGTTGGTAACTAAGATAGCAATTAGAGCTCAGAATTAAATCAGCAAGATTGGTCTTTTCCAAGACTACCAATAATAATTCATCTTTAATGCCACTACCAATTGTTTCCAACTGACAACTGATTTCAGATAACAGTACATGTAATCCTTAACTCTGCATACTTTTCTGACAAGGTACTTGTAAAAGTATCTACAATTGTTGCCTCTCTTTATACAAGCACAAAGTATGTCACTATGCCGTACTGGGAATTCAGTGTAATTTCATGATCACTTAACAATTTCTGCTACATGAAATTTACCCAAACATGTAATCACCCAAACATGAAATTACCCAACTGTGAAAGTTGTTCAAACATGAAATCAGCCAAAAATGAAAATTACACAAGCATATTATCACCCAAACATGAAATTTACCGAAACATGTAATCACCCAAACATGAAATTTACCGAAACATGTAATCACCCAAACATGAAATTTACCGAAACATGTAATCACCCAAAAATGAAATTTACTGAAGCATGTTATCACCCAAACATGAAATTTACCGAAACATGTAATCACCCAAACCTGAAATTTATCGAAACATGTAATCACCCAAACATGAAATTTACCCAACCATGAAATTTACCCAAGCATGTCATCATCCAAATTTCTCAATAATCAAAACATGAAAATACACAAACATGAAATTTTCCCAACATAAAATTTACCCAAACCTGAAATTTACCGAAACATGTAATCACCCAAACATGAAATTTACCCAAGCATGTAATCATCCAAATTTACTCAATAACCAAAACATGAAAATACACAAACATGAAATTTGCTCAAACATGAAGTTACACAAAAATAAAATTTATGCAGAGTATGATTTTCAAGCACACAGTACTGGCAATACATCAAATATGATTTAGTGAACTTGTAATTCTGCTTGCAAGCTAATGTACAACAAAAGAACAATTAATGTTTCAGATTTTTATCTTCTCCAATTTGTAATGCATTAGCATTTCATCTTTTCATGAAAAATATCACCAAGGAATCAATTACCAATCGCCAAACACAAGTCTTTTGACAATGGCTACTAACTTCTTATCAATCCTTCAAAAATCCTCCAAAAAACATGCATTTTGCATTTTAAAAATTGCAATTTGCTTAATGTGCAAAACATTGATGGCTAAATCATGACAAATTAACTCCAGGCATGTGCACCTAAAAGCCTAGTTTATCATGTCTCCTATCCATGAGCAATTTCATCTGATCCTAAATGAGGCAGCACAGGTCCTTGATAAGATTTGGAAGTTTTATCACATGATCCTAGTCCATTATCATCTCAATTACTGAAATCCAACACCTTGTATTTTTCGTCCACTGCCAGTGCAACAGCTTAAAGGGAAAGCATTCTAAAGTAGAGAATAAGGGCACATGCTGAAGAATAAAATTTATAAATATTCAAATTTAAACATTTAAATCATCCTATTTTATGTAATATCCACACATGCCTTGACAAGTGCACACTCCTCTTTTTTAGTCAAACCTGCATAAAATACTGTATATACTTGCTTATAAGCCAAGTCAATCTGCAAACATCAAAGATCCTGATCTGCTGTAGCATAATGCACCTGTAGGTCAGGATATATTTTGTTAGTTCGACTGTACTTTTAACAAACTGCATTGACCCCGATCTGGCAGCGAGTTTGCAGTTGGACTCGTCTTATACGCAAGTGTATGCAGTAGGGACTTGTATGAAAATGCCTCAATCTCAACATGCCTTGTGCATCTAAAATGGTTGCTAAAACTCCACTTAGAATATCACATTTTCTGTGAACCTACCAGTATGCATGCCTGTGTATCATTACCACTCAACATTCTGGTTTATATCAGTCTAAAAAAAGCAAGAAAAGGACCTTAAATGGTAGGGCATAGTTTGCTAATTATGATGAGCCAATGAAATTAATTGAAATTCCAAATGTTCAAGTACCAAGCATGGGTATTACAGTATATATGGCAGCTGTCTCTGTGTAATAAGCACATGATTCATACTACATGTACTTGGAAGATTCATGTTCCACAAAATGTGTAACAGCTTGCCTGCAAAAAAGTAAAATGAACAAAATATCATTGCTTAATAATGACAAATATAAAACTTGACCTGGTGTGAAAGCAGGACTTACCATGCCACAAACATGCCAGACATGTGTCTGTACAAAACTGGTGTTCCACCAATTTAACTCAACCGAACGGCAACATTTCTTAAAGTTATATAGGGGCCATAACTCTATTCAGTTGTTTTTAAAGAAAATGAGACAAATCAAATCTGATCTCATTGAGTTTCAATCCAAGTAGTCTTTCCAATTTTACTAAAAAGTTTTTTCTGTTTTTTTAAAAATAAACTGCTGATGGATAAGACATGATGGGACATGGCAAGATGTGACAGGATGGATAGAAACAGTCAAATATGATACATTTAGGAAATGGGGTTCACTGAAGGCTATGTTTTATCAGCAGGGTTCCATTACATCGAGGTTTCTGCTAAGACAAGCTTTAATGCATGGCACATTTAGAGGGACAGTGCTTTCTGAGACCCTCTCACAGTTGTTTAACAGCATCACCATTGTCTTATTAAACGATAAATTTAAGAATGGTAAAAGTACCTATATGGCCATATCCTTTTGTGATATTAATCCATGATTCCCCAAAATCTTTGTCAGGATCTGACATTACATCTAAAATGTACACCGTGTATAATCACTTATAAGACCAGTCCAACTGCAAACTTCACAGACCCACATCTGCTGTCACATGATGTGCCAGCAGATCAGGGTCTGTAGTTTGATAGGATTAATCAATAGAACAAACAACATAGGCCCTGATCTGCAGGTGCATTTTGTTACAGCATCTTTATTGTCTGCAGTTTGACACTTAAAAGTGAGTAAAAATAGTAATATAAAAAAAAAACGCCACCTTGCCAGCAATAAGAATAATGGAAAAGAAAACATGAAAAAGAATGAAACCTCCTAAATACTCTTACCAGCTGTCCAGTTCAAGTATCCCTTCCCAGACATGGATAGATCTTAAAGCTGTCCTACAATTAATCTTTCTGGAGAGAAACCAATTAGTGTGTCATCACTAAGCACTTCTATTCAGTTATTCTCAGTCCATTCTGCTTGGAATCAAAGAAGCCAGATGTGTGAAAGTTTGGTCACCAGAAGTAACTTGCATCCAACAGAAAGAAACCTACATACTCAATATAAAAATATGGTGAAGAGTTCTACAGGACATCCCTCAAAGTGACGCATAAATTAGGTCTTCATCATCAGGATATAAAATCCTAGATTTGGACCACTACAGCCCTGAGAACATAAAATTTAGTGAATCATATTCCTTCATCATCTTAACAGTGACCAATAAAATCAGGGCAAAACCCCATCATCATCATTGTGTTTCACCTCCATGAATTCTTTATGCCTTTAGCACACATAGGAACTATATCCAACCTGCATCCTGCATGTCTTAAATGAATACATGTAATTTGTACAAATGGCTCTGGTCCAACTTTCTTGCTCTATAAATCCAAGTGTCAAACTCTCTCAGCCTCTCTTTCATTGCCTGGATCTGAAGCAAATTACATCAATTTGGACATAATTGGTTGATTTAGAAACAGGCCAAAATCAAAGTATGCTGAGGAAATTGGAGACTACCAGTTCTATCTTATGTGTCAACTGAAATATCCGCAGGAATTCCATGCAGTTATACTTTTCCTGCATAGATTTTAACATCAAAATCTCAATGTGCTGAGCATACAAATTTTGTTATCATATAAAAATATGACCTTACTGCATTTCAAACTGTCATCCAAAACATGCTGCAACAACATTGCAAAATGTCATTAATTTCTTACCGTATATACTTGCATATAAGCCATATAATTTTGGAAAAAATAAAGGCCTGGAAGAAGGGGGGGGGTCAGCTTATCTGCGGGCTAATGTCTAAACTTTACAGTTTTTATATCTTTTTGTTGACTACTTTGATGGCTGTAAACCTTGGGACACGAAACGATAATTTTTTCTGTGTCCTAAGACACAGGTGTATAAAAAAAACGTAACTTTCAGTGACCCGATAATTATTAAACTGTCATAAAGTACTATGGTTGATTTTGTTATTATTCTGCATGTGCATTTTTTCTGATTTCTCCAACACAAAGTTAAATAAAGGTAAATACAGACTTCATAATTCGCAGGCCATTTGAGTTTACCAGGGAGAACTATAATGTACAGTACTTACACAGTGCAAAGCATGCATAGTGTCACTTAAATCCTTACTTATTCCCAAACATACTGATTTTGCTTTATTCACAGTTTCTACCAAATTGCATTCTTTCAGATAACATTTCAGCTAGTCCTTAACTGAAGTTTCATTTGCATTAAATCACGCACTCACGAGTTACTCATTTTCAATGATATAAGCAATCCTACAAATTGAGGTAATATTTTAAAAAAGTTGTGCACGTTTAATTGTACAATGCACATAACCATTATAATTTACATGTTCACGAAGAGTGGTAATAATAAAGGCTAAAATTCTCATATAGATCAACTAAGATCAACATCAATCAATTTTAGTATAGTGTTTCAGATGAACAAACATCATACCTTTCCACACAAAGGAAAGCCTGATGTTTAGGCCTCTCCTATGTTGATAGTCAGTGAATGTTTTTCGTTTTGTGGCAGCAGTACAGGCCAGTTAATCATTAAAAACCCTGAAAATGGCTTGTGATAAGAGCGAATTTTGACCAGTGTCTATACAAGTACATTGATGTGTAATTGCCTTTTATTCCATAATATCAGCATGATTACCGAAGTTTTGTAAAACAGGGGGTAAGGCATACATATGAACTTTTCAAAAGCCAGTAGGGATACTGCAAAAAAAAAAAAAAATAGGGACCTACCTAAAATCAGGAGGTTTTTCATGGCATATTTAAAGCCTTGTTATCACTAAATATTGATTGATCTTCCTGGTCCAATAATTTATGTGAAATTCGCAAAAACACTCACCATTTCTCCTCGTGATGTGCCCTATTTTCATAATCTGGTCAGCTGTGGTCAAACTGCACAATAACTACAGATTAGCCATAAATAAACACGCAAGAAAGATAGCACAATTAATTAAAAGTTAATCCTTATCCATGCAACTATTTGGTGAAAATGATTGGCCCTCAGTCGTAATTCAAAGAAACCACGTTCTACACTATTGTGTGTTATGCAATCACCAGCAACTGATTGGCAAATAAAGGATTCCCCATTTTGTTTAACTAAAGGTACCAAAATAGCCAGCCTCATGGTACCGTACAGGTGACAACTACTTTCCCCTCTTTGTATATCCGACCTTATTCCTTTATTGTCAATTCGTAGAGCATTTAGTATTGTTTACTATAAAATATGTATTCTGAATTAGTTTTTTGAGGACACATTTGCGACGTGGTATGTATTTTCATTCCTACTTTTAATTTAAAGATAGTAATTAACATTAGTATATACTGTATAAAAATGCCAGGTGTTCACTCGTGTAAGTTCCTTCCATGGAAATGGTGCATTAGCATATGGAGTTACAGCATTCGTAGTGATCATTCTTGGGATTGAAATTAACTGTTGACGATTTTATTGTTGTGGTTTATTTATTTTTTCTGGTTTATTTTATTATTTTTGCATTATTGTAGAGGTAAAAAGAATCACTAATTTACATGAATAATGTTTAAACTTAACATTCTATTTAGTGAAAAAGCAAATTCTTTCTAGTAAAGTAATTATTTCATCACAATAATAAATTCACAGGTGGACATGTAGGACTTTTCGTGTTTAGAAGAAATGAAAATCAAAGACATAATGTAATATATGGGGAGTTCACTGCAAAAATTGGAAGATATTATGAAACTGGGAGGTAGGCATGGAGCGACCCCAAAAATCGAGAGGTTTTTTTCCTCCCAGCATGAAAGTTGACAGGTATGGTGTAAGGTCGCTTACATCAAAGCAAACTACAACTCAGCTTTTACGGTATTAATTAACTTTCGAATCATTATTTCTGAAACTTCATTATTGTATTTTGGAGATATCATTAAAGTTTAGCGCAGTGGTGCCCATGATTCAACTCCAAGGGATGTACTTAATTCAGCACATAATCAAATCTACAATGTACATGCAGTGGCACCATTATATTAATACGTTCAGTAGCCTAATTGTGAGGGTTGAATCGAACCGTATTGTTTGATCGTTTTGTTGTCCTACTGGGATCACATTTTAATGATTTAGGTATTTACAATTTCAAAGCAAAGTAAAAACTTAATTACTGGTGCACTGATATAAAATGTCCAATGCAATAATGCATAAACAAACAATAATCGAGTCAAAAGAGAAAGGTAGTGTTATAGCAACTCGCAATTGCTAAATTCTTGCCATTGTTCAACTAAATTATACACAAATCTAAATTAGGTAGAAACAATAAGAAAACAAAATTAACTAAATTACTTTTCAAACAAGTTTATACCATTTATTTTTAATAACCATGCACGCCAACCTAGAGATAAGTATACATGTAATTGTTTAAAATATAAGTTTGCCTAAATAAATGGATTTAGAAATTACCTTGTGCATCTTAAGATGTCTCGGAGTTGTAGGTCGGCTTATTAGTGCATTTTTTAGTGTTTATACCTGTTTAGTTTGGGGGTCAGCTTATACGCAAACAGGCTTATACGTGAGTATATACGATAAGTAAATGTGAAATTAAGAAAGTGGTTCCATTCAGGAATGTGGGGTCAAAGATTTATCATAAAAGCTATTAATGTAGCTGGATTGAAAAATAAAATAGTACGAGAAAATCACATTTTCTAATAAGACCCCAACCTATGATACCCTAGATGTTAATGTCAGATGTATATTATACATAGTAAAGATGCATGATGTATGTTATGTACACATTATGATGCATGATGTATGTTATGTACACATTATGATGCATGATGTATGTTATGTACACATTATGATGCTGGATGTGTGTTATGTACACATTATGATGCTGGATGTGTGTTATGTATGCATAATGATGCTAGATGTGATAAGTATGCATTAATGATGGTGGATGTGGTAAGTATCCATAATGATGCTGGATGTGTGTTATTTACACATAATGATGGTGGATGTATGTTATGCACACATAAAGATGCTGAATGTATGTTAGGTACACAAAAAGATGCTGGATGTATGTTAGGTTCACAAAATGATGCTGGACGTATGTTATTTACATATTTATGCATCGGGAAAGATGCTTGACATGTGTTATGTGTGGGAACGATGCTTGACGTGTGTTATTTGTGTGTAAACATGTTTGACGTGTGGATAAGATGCTTGAAGAATGTTATGTGTGGGTAAAGATACTTGAAGTGTGTTATGTGTGGGTAAAGATACTTGGAGTGTGTTATGTGTGGGTAAAGATGCTTGAAGTGTGTTATGTGTGGGTAAAGACACTTGAAGAATGTTATGTGTGGGAAAGATGCTTTATGAGTGTTATGTGTGGGAAAGATGCTTGATGTGTGTTATTTGTGTGTAAAGATGTTTGACATGTGTGGACAAGATGCTTGAAGAATGTTATGTGTGGGTAAAGATGCTTGAAGTGTGTTATGTGTGGGTAAAGATATTTGAAGAATGTTATGTGTGGGAAAGATGCTTGGTGTGTGTTATGTGTGGGAAGATGCTTGATGTGTGTTATGTGTGGGAAAGATGTTTGATGTGTGTTATGTGTGGGTAAAGATGCTTAAAGAATATTATGTGTGGGCAAGATGCTTGACGTGTGTTATGTGTGGGTAAGGATGCTTGGTGTGTGTTATGTGTGGGAAGATGCTTGACGTGTGTTATGTGTGGGTAAGGATGCTTGGTGTGTATTATGTGTGGGAAGATGCTTGACGTGTGTTATGTGTGGGTAAAGATACTTGAAGAATGTTATGTGTGGGAAAGATGCTTGACGTGTGTTATGTGTGGGTAAAGATACTTGAAGTGTGTTATGTGTGGGTAAAGACACTTGAAGTGTGTTATGTGTGGGTAAAGATACTTGAAGTGTGTTATGTGTGGGAAAGATGCTTGACGTGTGTTATGTGTGGGTAAGGATGCTTGGTGTGTGTTATGTGTGTGTAAGGATGTTTAAAGTACAATATGTTAGGTGTATATCAAGATACTGCTTGTACAGTATGTGTGGGTAAAGATCATGGATATTATGTTATGTGTATGTAAAGATATTTGATGTATTTAATTTGTGACTAAAAAGATGCCATATATGTTATGTGTGGGCAATGATGCTGGATGTGTTATTTGTGGCTAAAGATACTGGATGTACACACACTGGGGAAACCAGAAGAATTAAAACAAGGGTCAAAGAACACATATACACCAACAAAGAATTCCTGAAAGCAGTTGGTGAACACTGCAAAGAATCAAGGCATACCATATCTTGGGATAACATCATAATACTTGGTAGAGAAAATAATATCTCAGAAGAAAAACAAGGGAAGCTATGGAATCGAGAGGGAGCCAGTGTTGAACTGTGATTCAAGATTGGAACTGCTGCCCTTGTACAAAGAGATTTTGACATGTAATCAGCATTTGAATGATCATGTGACTCTGGTCCAGAGGTCATTCCTCTGATGAAAACCTTGTGAAAAGGTCAAAAGTTCAGAGGTCAAAAACCTATTTTGCTACAGAAAGGTTTCTATGTTTAGTCTCATTAACATTAAATCTAAGTTTTTTAACTTATAAGACCACTGTGGACATACAACACTATATGCCTGTCTCATGTTATACAGTCCCCTACGTAGGCACTAGTGGAATATGACTGAATCTAAAGACCAATAGGTCTCCATGACATGGACCTCTGGTCTAGGTATGTTGTCTTAAAAAAAACTTTGTGTACAGAAACCATTATTTTCTTATTATACTTGCCATAAACATTACCTCTAAGCATCAGCCCGCAGAATTATCCTAACTGCAAACCATTCACAAAATCTGATATGGAACTTTTTCTAAAGCAAAGTTATTCTGTGAAACCCATTTTCTTTGAGGTACAATGATTTTAACCCATGACCTTTTGAACCCAAACTCAATAGGCTTCTTCCATATTTTAATAAAAGACAAACTCTGATCCAATTAGTAACCATGATGTATCAAACCCCAAATCTTTCTTTCTTACTCACCGTCTTAGTCATCATCAAACTTTGGTGACAGTAAATGCTCAAGAACTGAAATGTCTGTGCACAAACAATTTATCTCTCAAAGTGATCTTGACCTTTGGAATCCAATACAAATAAGCTTTATCCTTATCCTTGACCTTTGGAATCCAATACCAATAAGCTTTATCCTTATCCTTGACCTTTGGAATCCAATACCAATAAACTTTATCCTTATCCTTGACCTTTGGAATCCAATACCAATAAGCTTTATCCTTATCCTTGACCTTTGGAATCTGATACCAGTACGCTTTATCCTTACCACAAATGCAAGCTATTACAAAGTGTGTTCCATGTCTGTGATGCAGAACTAATATGGTAGTGCAGAATCCAATTTTCGTCTACTTATTTTTTGTTGTCCTAATAAGATTGACCTTTGAACTTTTGTACGAAAAATGAGTGGCTTCTTCATTACCAAAGTACAAGCCATCCTCAAAGATTGTGCATGCCATCCATAAAATACAAGCCATCCTCAAAAGACTGTACATGCCATCCATAAAATCTGGTTCAGGTTCATAACCTAGATGTAAAGATATTGTACATAAACTGTTTTTCTTCTTCAGGCACAATGATAACATTATTTGATCTTTGGACCCAAAATCAACAGCATTCTTCCTTACCCAAAGTGAAGGTCATCCACAACATTTGGTAACTACAGATTCTGGAGAACTTGAATTATTGTTCAGAAACATTAGCTAGTAACAGATGGATGGACATCATAAGACATACAAGAAGTTCAAGATCTTCTCAGCATGAACATCATAAGGGGATGCTTTCTTTGCCTCTTGAAATATGCTAATTATAGATGCCCAAGCCCACAGGGGGACACAAAAATAAAATCTGAGATGCAAAATATAATTTCAAGTTAGACTATTTGACTTTTTCAGTTTTGCAAGGAAATAAATGAGAGTATTTCTTAATGTGTAAACAATAAAAAGAAAGTCTCATTTTATATCAAACTGAGGACATATGAACACACAGAATAATTATTTTTAAAATTGTGTTCATGAAGGATGGCATGACATATAATATGAAAAATACAGTCAATAATTATATCAGTTCCATCATGGGTATCAGCAAAACTCAGTAGTAAGCTAAAGAATGTAAAAATAGATTCTGTCAATCATTGGAATCATAATTTTAAAAAATGACATTAGATATTGCATCAATCATCATTATTCTATTCAACTATCAAGATTCTTTTAATACTTAGCTGCTAAGGGTTCTGTAATTTCTTTCTTTCCAAGAGCAAACAAATAATAAGGGTTAAATATTGCACCACCATTTTGTACCATCTTTAACCAAAATAACTAAGGTCTCACCAACTAGTACCATCTTTAACCAAAATAACTAAGGGTCTCACCAACTAGTAACATCTCTAACCAACTCACCAACTAGTACCATCTTTAACCAAAATAACAAAGGGTCTTACCAATAAGTACCATCTTAAACCAAAATAACTAAGGGCCTCACCAATTAGTACCATCTTTAACCAAAATAACTAAGAGCCTCACCAATTAGTACCATCTTTAACCAAACTAAGGGCCTCACCAATTAGTACCATCTTTAACCAAAATAACTAAGGGCCTCACCAATTAGTACCATCTTTAACCAAAATAACTAAGGGCCTCACCAATTAGTACCTCCAGAGGGTTTTTGTTCCTCATCTCAATATTCCTCCACTGAATTACATATAAAGCCCCTTCTCTACAAATAAAATTTCATGCAAAAAGTATTCAAAGATTCAATGATTTTTTAAAAATAAATATTTGGAACTTCCATAATTTTCTAGAATTTTATAAAGTCAAACTTAAATTGGTTCTACAACTGTACAGTACTGTTTTTCATTGGGACCACTTTATAAAGATTAGTTGAGTAAGAAGTAAGCAAATTGTTGGAGACAGCTTTCTTAAATAAAAAATATCCAATTATTTTTTAAATACCTGGGATGGACTCATCATAAACCATGTGCTTATTATCAGAGAATTACAATATTAGACAATCCATTTGCTTGTTTGTTGTTCACTGACACGTATCACATTAAAGGATATAATGTACCAAGGCAATGCAAGTCAAATGTATTTACCAGAGGCACCTGAAAAAAAAACATGACACAACCTGAGACCTTGGATTTACAAATCTGGCAACCATTCCTGTGGCCTAGTGGTTAGAGCGTCCACCTCGGAAGCGGGAGGCCATGGGTTCCAACCCCGGTCAAGTCATACCAAAGACTTACAAAAATGGTACTAACAGCTGCCTCGCTAAGACGCTCAGCATTAAGAGGTTAATGTTAGGACTGGTCGGCCTGGTGTCAGGATAATGTGAATGGGTGGGACATCATGCTACATGTCTGCAGCATAATGCCCCAGTGCTAGACATCACTGTAAACTACCACACTGCAGATATCGGCGCGATATGACTGAAATATTGTTAAAACTACATTAAAAATCCTAATCACACACACACACAAATCTGGCACACTAAACACCGAACTACCATGGCTCAATAAATACAAACGTAAATCTTCGCTCTTCTTCAAGTTCCACAAAATCTACCAGTTATACTTACTTTTAAGTCAAGGCAACTGCAAACAACAAAAGATCATGATCTGCCATAGCATAATGTGCCTTCAGATCAGAGTCTGTTGTTTGTTCTACTGATTATTCCTAACAAACCCAAATCTGCAGGCACATTATGAGATGGCAAATTTGGGTCTGCAATTTTCAGATGGACTTGACATATAATATACAGTATTTGCAGAATACTCAATATCTGCCTAGAAAGAAGCATCCATCTAAAATAAAATATAGAGAGAAAAATTTCTCTTTTCTTACCTTTTACCTATTAAACATAATCCAGCAATTGCTGAGAAAAATGACTTGCTTTCCCACATTGTAGCAATTGTCAAGAAAAAACATGTACTGAGATCCAAAATCAAAGTTTCAGCAGAAGTGATGACCAGCAACTTTCTTAATCCAAATAGATCCTGCTTTGATTCCAGCAGTCACAATTTGCGTAGTTTTGAGCCATGAACTTGATTTGACTTCCGCTGTAAGAGATCATCCTATTATTTCTGACAGGCAATTTTCTTCATCTATGTATCATTTTCCCTTGCATCACTGCATACCCTGACCTTTCAATAAAGGCCAATCTTCAAAAAAACACTTCTTATCAGTGGCTCTTTGTAGTCTGGCATAACATTACACTGTATCAAACAGCACTTTATAGAACAAAAAGGATACAACAGGCCAAAGTGGGCCTGATACCACTCACTTGACATATTTTGGTGAATGTAAATTGAGACATGTATTAAAACTGGAAGAGAAATAAAAGTGTTCACACACTTAGCTGCAACATTATCTGTCACAGCTGGTGTCACTTTTTTTTCTTTTGTCCATATATATAGAATAATACATCAGCTGCACAAATTAGTTCAAACTTAGCTGAAATTGATTATTGTCATATTGCAAAGAAGATTTTTGCTGAATGAAAAAAGGCATATATCATCTCATTGGTATATCTTTTTAAGTTTGAAAAAACCATACCAGTGATGTTATGTCAGTAAGCATGTACAAAGTTAGTGCAGACTTTTGTTAAAAATTAACTGGGACAATATCTGAGAAGCAATGAATTTGCTTCAAGATAAGTCACAATGACAGTGTTAAGACCCCTAACAATGACAATGACCACAAACAAGAACAATAATACAACCTCAAATGCCAATGATAAAACATCTAACAAGGACAATGATAAAACCTCTAACAATGACAATGATAAGACCTCTAAGAAGGACAATGACCACTAACAAGGATGATAATAAAACCTCAAATGCCAATGATAAAACCTCTAGCAAGGACAATGATAAAACGTCTAACAATGACAATGATAAGACCTCTAACAAGGACAATGACCACTAACAAGGATGATGATAAAACCTCAAATGCCAATGATAAAACCTCTAACAATAACAATGATAAAACCTCAAATGCCAATGATAAAACCTCTAACAATGACAATGATAAGACCTCTAACAATGGCAATGTTAAGACCTCTAACAATGACAATGATAAAACCTCAAATGCCAATGATAAAACCTCTAACAATGACAATGATAAAACCTCAAACAATGACAATGATAAAACCACTAACAAGGACAATGATAAAACCACTAACAAGGAAAATGGTAAGACCTCTAACAAGGACAATGATAAAACCTCTAACAAGGACAAGGATAAAACCTCTAACAATGACAATGATAAAACCTCTAACAATGACAATGATAAAACCTCTAACAAGGACAATGGTAAGACCTCTAACAAGGACAAGGATTAAACCTCTAACAATGACAAGGATAAAACCTCTAACAATGACAATGATAAAACCTCTAACAAGGACAATGGTAAGACCTCTAACAAGGACAATGATAAAACCTCTAACAAGGACAAGGATTAAACCTCTAACAATGACAAGGATAAAACCTCTAACAATGACAATGATAAAACCTCTAACAATGACAATGATAAAACCACTAACAAGGACAATGGTAAGACCTCTAACAAGGACAATGATAAAACCTCTAACAAGGACAAGGATTAAACCTCTAACAATGACAATGATAAAACCTCTAACAAGGACAAGGATAAGACCACTAACAAGGACAATGATAAAACCTGTAACAATGACAATGATAAAACCTTTAACAATGACAATTATAAAACCTCTAACAATAACAATTATAAGACCACTATGACAATGATAAAACCTCTAACAATGACAATGATAAAACCTCTAACAATGACAAGGATAAAACCTCTAACAATGACAATGATAAAACCTCTAACAATGACAATGATAAGACCACTAACAAGGACAATGATAAAACCTGTAACAATGACAATGATAAGACCACTAACAAAGACAATGATAAAACCTCTAACAATGACAATGATAAAGCCGCTAACAATGACAATAATAAAACCTCTAAAAATAGCAATGATAAAACCTGTATCAATGACAATTATACGACCACTAACAAGGACAATGATAAAATCTCTTAGGAACAGTTGGTAGCAATTTGGAAGAAAAATAGTTGAGCATAGAGGTAAACATTCAAACTGAAGAATTTGTTGAAATAAGTTTACTTGTTTTCACATTTCATACATTACCAGTATGTACACATCATGTACCAAAAAGGCAGCTGATTTATGTTTTTGTTGATGATAAGGCAGGCAATTAGAAAATCTGACAGGCTGAGAAATACTCCTTGCAAAAAATAACTCTACAAAACATCTGCTTTATTCAATCCAAAATGTTTGACAATTCTCACTTCTGAACAAGTTCCCCATTTCTTCTTTTGTTACACAACATGGAAGTAAAGAAAATGAGTGATGAAGCTACTATGCATTTATTTCCCATACATACCCTCCATACACAGAAAGACCAATGCTTATACAAGCACAATGTCATGCTCACTGCATGTTTTTCCTTATCTAATTGCATCCATTAGTAGTCTGATTAGATTTTAGTTTAGTTTATGGTCCCTTTTTTTATTAACTTGTATTCAACCTGTAGAATCACACTAAATACAATTCAAAATATCAGAAAATGATTTAAAAGTTAAACTATGTCTTGGCAAACAAATCATGCTAATCAATATTTGAATAAATAAATAAGACATTGTAATAATTAATCTTTGTCTTCTTGCACACAAAAAATATGACTTCTAGTTACCCAGGAGAAAGACCACAACTCTGAAACTTCAAGTAGGAATTTGATGGAAACTGAAACACTTGATGTTTAGTGGGGGGGAGATTGCTCTTTGTTTTTCATCATCAAATGTGAATAGCACAACTGTGGGTGGAGTTAGGGAGGTCAAAGATCAACCTCAAAATTTATATAAAGTTTGGTAGAATTCAAAGCATATACCTTATTATGCACATATTTGGATTTATTTTTGGAATAAACAGAGTTAATTAATGTTAAACCAACATATCCTAATGTCTGCCTTCATCTATATACATTGAAAAACATTGAGATACCCACCCACTGCTTTCTTAAATTCAATCAAATTCTGTTTAGCAGTTTTTGAGAAGAAACTATTTAAAGCTTTATCTATTTTAAGTAACAGTGGCCATATTTGTTAGCAGACTGACAGCATCTGCATAAATTTTAAACAGCTTCATGCCACCAAACATAAGCTCCATTAGCCTTATGACCAGGTGATGCCTCTGGAACAGCACAAGCAAGTGTTGATGGATGGATGATGGACAACACATGACAGATGCTGGATCATACTGTAAATTCACTTGGCCCCTGTACCAAGAACAATGTATAATGTATTTATCATTACTTGAAAGAAAATATACCAAATTTATAAGTGTTTATAATTTTCTGTACACTTTATTACTTAGTTTTGGGGTACAAATAATTACTGATAATAAATTTATTACTTTTTTAAGTGATTCTAATGAATGAATAATTTTTTAAATGTTTCTTATGAATGAATATTTTTGAAGTGATTCTTATGAATGAATATTTTTAAACTCATAGTAGGAATACAACATTATAAATTACGATTTATTTATAAATGGATTAATGTTGCAATGAAAATAAAGGGTATTGAAAAAATGAAAGATTAACCCCCAGTATTTTGGACCTCACATCTTTTTTCCAGGAAAGTTGATCAAACAACACATTTGATTACCTATTTTTAGCTTAACCAATTTTAAGATAACTGAATCTACTGGATGAATTTAATCTTTATAAAAAATAACCTTTAAGGAAGAAATGCAAACTGAGACTGGTTGTCTGATTCTCAGTTGTTTTGCATACATTCATAGTTTGCTACATTTTACATTTGAAGCTGACAAAAATATTGTCAACTATGAAAGTGATGCACAAAGCTCTTAAATACAAGTCAAATCAATAAAAGAGTGCAGACTGGACCAAGGTTTGGCCATTTGTGTTGGCATCATGGTCAGTTCCCCTATCAGCAGGATCTCAGTAAATAATTGATGGATGAAGCTTGATACCTGACTGAGCATATGCTTGCATCAATGATTGGTAAACTGAGCCTAATGAGCCTCACATAAGCTGTGTACCCCATGATTAAGTTTCTACCAGCCCATCTACCTCATAAGCTGTGTACCACATGATTAAGTTTCTACCATCCCATCTACCTCATAAGCTGTGTACCACATGATTAAGTTTCTACCAGCCCATCTACCTCATAAGCTGTGTACCACATGATTAAGTTTCTACCAGCCCATCTACCTCATAAGCTGTGTACCACATGATTAAGTTTCTACCAGCCCATCTACCTCATAAGCTGTGTACCCCATGATTAAGTTTCTACCAGCCCATCTACCTCATAAGCTGTGTACCACATGATTAAGTTTCTACCAGCCCATCTACCTCATAAGCTGTGTACCACATGATTAAGTTTCTACCAGCCCATCTACCTCATAAGCTGTGTACCAATTGATTAGGTTTCTACCAGCCCATCTGCAACATCAGTCATTTGCTATCAACCACTTTTGTCCAAAATGACCAGTTTACAAAACCATTAGGCTCATACAGGAAACTAAAAGCCTTCACAAGTAAATCAAAGTACCACAAAGATGGATTGATGTTGTTGTTGTGTTGTTGTTGTTGTGGGGTTTAACGCCATTTTTCAGCATGATAGGCTAAAGATGGCGGCCAGTATTAATGGTGGAGGAAGAACCCGGAAAACCCTGGAAAGAACCACCGACCCACGAGAAGCTACTGGCAAGCTTTCTCACATACCCACATTGGCAAAGATGGATTGAAGTTTCATGCTTCTTTGCAGTTGTCACAGTACAATTAATTCAACTGAAGTTGGTAAAATTTTTCAACTGTAGTTTCTGTCAATTCTACGTAATATTTCATGACCTAGTTCACCACCCAGCTTGGATGTTAGGGTTGGGTCATTCTTGTGGGTTGGAAAAGGATTGGAAAAACCATGTACCAAGCTGTGATGGGCAATGCATGTATCCTTGCATGTACAGACAACAAGGATCAAATGGGTAAATGTTTTTTTAAAGGGATTTTCAGTGAACATTACACAGTGCTACTGAAACCACACTATATTAATCAACTGCCCCCACCCCCACCACCCCCAGGGAGATGAGTGGTCTAAACTATTCACCCACAGGTTGATGAATGGTATTCACCTATACATAACATCTCATCTGTGCCTCGATTAGTGTTTCACAGATAGGAAAAGTGGGTATGTGAGAAAGCTTGCTGGCAACTTTCCATGGCTCAGTGGTTCATCCCAGGGATTTCCCAGGGTTCTTCCTCCACCAGATATAACAAACCACCATGTATAGCCTATCATGTACTGGAAAAAGGCATTAAACCAACAAAACACAAACAAGTATCAATCAGAGAAGCTAGCAGATCAATACAAGCAATCTGGTATTGGCCTTCCCAAGTGTCCTCATTCAATCATCTCTTGAAGTTCAGTGATCTCTCTTTTAGCAAAATAGCGTCCCAGCCCAATGTACCGTATATTACCAGCTGCATCAGAATTTTTTACATGCTTTTGCCTTCGTACCTACTCCTACGTGAACTGAGATGAGGTGTGTGACAGTAAAGTTGATGATTAAATACTTTCATCTAAAAAGTCATAAAAATAAAAAAATTAAATATTCACAAACATTACAAAGCAAGAAAGTTTACCTATATATGGAAGTGTTCAATAAACTGAATGGAAGCAAAACTGTCCTTTGAACAAATATCAAATAATTTCATTTCATCATAACTACAACACTTATTCCTCAATGCCTGTATTATGGAAATGACATTAGCAATTGGTGAGAAGCCAAAGAGTCTAGTCCCTTGAGGAACTCCATAAAAGACATGTTGGGAATGTTACCAGATATCTTTATAAATTTGTGCAAAGTACAATTATTATTCTGTTAAATGCAATTCTAAATTTGACTGCTACAAAAAAAACATCATAAACTGCATGGAAAAAAGATCAAGACCAGACTTTAATTTAAAGGAAGAAAAAAATATAAACCAACAAATTCCACTTATGAGTGGACTTCATCTCTAAAGCCTATAGCACAAATTTCTTGTAACACTATACAGTGTACATGCTGCATATACTTGCTAATAAATCCATTCAAACTGCAAACAAAAAAGATCTGATTTGCCACAGCATAATACACATGCAGATTACTGTACATCGGGTTGGTTCTACTGATTACACATAACAAACTGTTCATTTACTGATCTGCTGGCATATTATGTGACCACAGATCTGGGTCTGTGCAGCTTGCAGTTCGGCTCAACTTTTAAGTGAGTATACATAATACCTACTGCAAACAAAAAGGAAACTTTGGCAGGTGCAATTCTAAAAGAATGGAATATGAAAATTTTAAACACCTTCTCAATGTAAATGTATCAAGAATCTCAAATTCATAATCCAATTCTTTATGGTGCACATCATTTACACAACCCAAATCATGGCAGCATTTAGAGTCCTGATTCTAAATCATGATGAAGAATGCCTGAAATCCAACACTTTCAGGTTTCATCATCTATTACTTAGTTTATGACCACAGAGTCATACCAAGACAAGACTCGTACAATGCCCATCTAGGTCTAAGAACAAATATTCACATCACATCAGAATGTACTGAATGGTTTTTTAGCAATACTAATTAAAAGCAGCATCTCAGTAAACAATACAAAAATGACGAAAGGGACACAACTCTATCCAAAATAGCATAAGCATGAAAGATCCTATAAAAACATATTTAGATCTAAAAGACAATGTTCTTACCAAATTCCATCATCAATATGTTAAACAGCCCTTGTGTTATGACATTTGCAAGCAAGAAGATGAAAATTTGCTTGGTATGGGGAACAAGACCATCCAAAATGGAGACCTGATGAATAAAAGTCCACAAAAGGACTCATGTTCTAGTGTTAGAAAAGAATTTCCATGAATCTTCATGATAAGACTTTTTCTTCCTTTTAATGGTTGAGTGTTGAAACCATCTCTAATATTCATCACCAATATCAAGATTTTCAAATTAGCTGGTACATGTATTGACACAATTTTCATTTATGTCAAAGTGGACATCATCAAAAGTCTTTTGGTGAAAATGATCATCCATTCAGGTGGATATGTAACAGTAAGATTTTTAAGACAGTCATTATAGCAGCCATATTGGATGTATGACTGACACCAACTAGATATCATAAGAAGTCTATTGTTGAAAACCCCAAGTTGATATAGCCATCTATTTGGAGAGGAGTAGGGGTAGAGTTTTCTAGACATAAACATCTATTCAGGAGAAGTAATAACATGATTTTCAAGATGGTTGCTAGGGCAGCCATACTGGACATCAAAATGGCATGATATTTATTTAAACCCAGTTGGACATCATAAGAAGTCTTGTGTACGAATCTCATATCAATACGACTTTCTATTTTCAAGTAGAGATGTGATTTAACCAATTTTAAGATGGCTGCCATATTCAATATCAGATTAGCATCCAAAAATGATATGACCATCCATTCATCAGAATTAGTGATATCAAGACATTGCAGAATTAGTGATATCAAGACATTGAAGATATCTGCTGATTATCCTCTTTATTCACAACCAGCTTGACATCACATATAATCTTTCAGTGAAAACCCTATGTTGATATGACCATCCATTCAAAAACCTAGCATAATACAATTTTCAAGCTGACCATGATGGTAGCCATACTGAATGTCCAAACAGTCTGTGTGTGTATAAAGTTTCATGTCAATCCTCCAAGTGGTTTAGGAGGAATAGTGATAAACTTGTGCTAATGGACAGATGGATGCCAGATGGACAACAGACCATCCCAGAATATGATGCATGTAAAACCAACATCCTATGTGATACATTGAATTTCACTGTCTACAAGTAGAACAACAACAACAACAACAATAATAATAACAATAAT
Organism: Sinohyriopsis cumingii; assembly: GCA_028554795.2. Lineage (NCBI taxonomy): Eukaryota > Metazoa > Mollusca > Bivalvia > Unionida > Unionidae > Sinohyriopsis > Sinohyriopsis cumingii. The sequence continues at coordinate 15,594,433 of CM068841.1, forward strand.
AATAATAATAACAATAATAATAATAATGATCATAATAATAACAATAATAATAATAATAATAATAATAATAATGATCATAATAATAACAACAACAATGATAATAATAATAATAATAAATAAGTTTTTATTTTATGAGGGTGAGACAATTAGTACAAAAACTAACCCCCTTTGCAGCCCTCAAGTATTGGCATATGTACAGGCAAGCTGACATTCAGAAAGGACAATGAATCCATTAAAATGGGACATAAAAAGATGAAACCTTTAAAAGGTACATCTGCATATAAAAGGCAATTCATCTACTCAATGATATCTAATTATGCAGGTCCAAAAGATATAAAAAAATATCAATAAAGAATCTAACAAGCCAATATTGCATTTAAAAAAAACATTACAGTGACAAAAAGATCTCTAATTTCATACTGATTATTTCTGTTAACAATACATGAATATGGAAATTGCGCATTCAAAAACAATCCATCAATATTACACACCTCCTGGTATGTTTGATTACCTAAAGCTGCTCAATACACACTACACAAACACACTGATAAAGCTTTGATATCAAGTTTTCATCACTGTGTTAGTACTGTTTAGAATTTGTGTACTTGATTGCGCTGCATGCCAACCTTCATATTGATGGCAGATGAATTGAGAAATGAGTAGAGGCAGGTAAGCCAGGTATAGCAAATGGTATTAGAGAAAGGATGATGGGGTCTGCAGTACAGGTATAGAAAATGGTATTAGAGAAAGAATGATGGAGTCTGCAGTACAGGTATAGAAAATGGTATTAGAGAAAGGATGATGGAGTCTGCAGTACAGGTATAGAAAATGGTATTAGAGAAAGGATGATGGAGTCTGCAGTAGCTAGAAGCAAATTCCCAATTCTATGTTAAGAGATTCAGACGCTGACCAGGTATTTTTTATAGGAAGGTTCATATTTTTACAAACGATGGTTTATTTGATCACAACTTTCTCTGACTGTTAGTTAAATGAGTACTATTTCAACACGGGAAGGGTAGCTGATCGACACCTTCCCTCACCCCCATCTACCCCCATAATATTAAGAAAGCTAACACAAATTTATCAATTTATGTGTGCCTGTCTCTATCAACGTACGAAAAAAAAGATATTACACAATTATGTTTCAATTTTGGTGAAAATATACATGGTCATAAAGCAAGGTAACTTGTGTATCTAAAAAAAAAACAAAAAAAACAACTCACTTGTTTCCTTTAGTCTCCAGTGGGCACATTTGTCTAATTATGAATGCATGCTATAATTTTCCCTGATGTTATGATAAATTTGGCTATTCTCTAAAACTATGCTAAAAAAATGGTGTCGAAAGCATCCAAGTTACTATGCATACTGAGGGTTTTCAAAGCAATCAAGTTGCAATGCACACTACAAAGTTTTCAAGGCAATCAAGTCACTATGCATACTGGAGGGTTTTCAAAGCAATCAAGTTGCAATACACACTACACGGTTTTCAAGGCAATCATGTCACTATGCATACTGAGGGTTCTCAATACAATAAAGTCCCTATGCATACTGGAGGGTTTTCAAAGCAATCAAGTTGCAATGCACACTACACGGTTTTCAAGGCAATCAAGTCACTATTCATACTGAGGGTTCTCAATGCAATAAAGTCCCTATGCATACTGGAGGGTTTTCAAAGCAATCAAGTTGCAATGCACACTACACAGTTTTCAAGGCGATCAAGTCACTATGCATACTGAGGGTTCTCAATGCAATAAAGTCCCTATGCATACTGGAGGGTTTTCAAAGCAATCAGGTTGCAATGCACACTACACGGTTTTCAAGGCAATCAAGTTACTATGCATACTGAGGGTTCTCAATACAATAAAGTCCCTATGCATACTGGAGGGTTTACAAAGCAATCAAGTTGCAATGCACACTACATGGTTATCAAGGCAATTAAGTCACTATGCATACTGAGGGTTCTCAATACAATAAAGTCCCTATGCATACTCAGGAGGGTCTTCCAAAAATTCAGGTCAATAGGCACATAGGAGGGTTTTGAAAGAAATCTAGTCACTATACACTGCTGAGGATTTTCAAATACAATGAAATCAATGCAGAGTCGTAGGGTTGTCTTCCAGAAACTTCTACATACGATTATTGCTATTACTAGGGTTGTGTCCCCTTGTTCTCCAAATCCTGAAGAAACACAAAATTCCAAAACAACAAAGAAAAATACTCAACAGTACTTCATGCAGTAGTTGTTGTTAAAACAATAAGTGAGATAATTGTATTTACTTTGGCACTGGCCACCTGAACTTTGTCCTCTGCACTGTACTATCATCATCTTTCCTTCAGACACTTACATAATCAATGTTTTAAGCTACCAATAAATTCATCAAAATAATTTCGTATTGTAATATCTGGTTCACCTGAAAAGAACCACACTATGGAATTTTCCAATCCAGAACATGCTCCCATTTATCTTTAGTCTTCACTCATTATCTACTAGCATCTTTTATAATAATTCACACGTTTCATAATTATGTTTCTATTTAAACCAATATTTTAATTACGTATTATGTATACAAGTTTTCACACCCACCCTCCACCCACCCCCAACAAGTAGTGTTATTTATCAACAAGATATCTTAATTATTCTCTGGTGACAATCATTTAGAAGGAGGCACTATAACAAGATTTTCAAGCTAGCTGATGTGGTAGCCATATTGGAGGTCTACCTATACCATTTTCATTTTAGGTCCACCCTGACATCATAAGACCTATTTTAGTGACGGTCATCCATTTAGAAGTAGTGATATCAAGATTTTCAAGATGGCAGCTGTGGTGGCCATATAAAATATCTCAGCATTCCTATCTCCATTTAGGTCCAATTGGATCTTGAAAAAAAACACAATTGTGTAAAATTCTGTGTCAATCCTCCAGGTACTCTAGTAGATGATGGACAATGGATAACAGGCCATCTGATAAACTCCTCTGGTCTAGGACCCGTACAACCAAAAATGGGGATGGGGGTTGGGGTTGTCATGAATATTCAAGTTTCCAGCAAATATTTTGGGACAATGAGTCTACATATTTTCCTTCCTATTTTGGAAATAAATGCATCACCGCAGTGGGTGATATTTTACCTTCTTACAATTTCAATCAATAATCCACTATATACTCTTAACTGCTGTCCAAGAGAATAAAGATCAGTAAGGCATTTCTGTCATCCGATGAAATCAGTGTCCCATGATTCTTTGGTAATGAGCACACTTGATTCATTAAGCTTGATTCAATGCACTTGCTTCATTCTGAAGTCAACTATAATGATTTTTATCTTTATTTTCTGGGATCTTTTTATGTTCCCAACAGGAGTCACTGAGTAAAGTTTCATGTTCCAATGAAAATTATGGGTCACTGATGCAAGGTGCTAGAACAAACCCTGACATATTGAACAACAAGCCATCCCATAAGCTTTGCTGGCCTATGATCAAGCAAATGTGTCAGGAAACCTGCGATCCCGCCCTCATGGTGCAACACTGGTATGAGGCAAGACAATCGAGAAATGTGTCCATGGAAAGCAAAATGCTTCACCACAAGGCCTGAAAACTGATAATTACACTGATACTGATATAGGTGGAAAAGGATGGACAAGGATAGCACTGTAATTTTAGATCCTTACCATATTTTCCATAGGCACAGTTTTTGTTTACGATGAACTTGTGCTAAGGTGTGTTTATTTTACATCCTGTGAATTTAACATATTAAATATAAATTCCTCACATCCACTTTATACAAAACATTTATTTTCAGTAGAGAGAACCCATCTTTCCATTCATGCTGTTTTTTGGCAAGGACATCAGTTACCTATGGTTTATTACCTAACAATATCTGCAGGTACACGCATTTTAATTACATCTTACGCCATATCCCTGCAGGTGGGGTAGCAGGTTCCAGCAATGAGAATTTGAGACTGTTGTGCAACCTAGCAGCTGTTGTCCCTTTACAATAAATGATAAAAGCAGTATCACCTGTATATTACAGCTGGTATGTTATGGATATCAAATACTACATTATTTATTTCTTTATTACTCCTGTATCACTGCTGGTAACATATGGATGTCACATATTACATGAATTATTTCTTACGTCATACACAACAAGAAAAATGTCCTTAGGTGATTTATAACATGAAATTTGATATGTGGTACTATTGTAGTATCCAATCCAACTGCAACATGTTCTGGAACAGCAAAGGTCATGGCGATAGGGCATATTCAATTTTAAAACTGGCCCATTAAAATCAGCAAGAGCCCAAGGAAATGACAAATTTTCAAATTAGAAGTCAAGACTAAGCTGATGTTCCAGCTTCGCCCAAAACTTAGCACAAGGTCAACTGTGTATATTATTCTTCCACATCATTGAGTGGATATATACAAACTGACAGACAGACAGACAGACACTTTAGCTACTGCATCTATAGCATAAGAAGTCTATGCTCACCACCACTTATAGAAAGTTCTCACAACCATGTATATATACACACAAATAAGTTGGATCCAACTGCATAGACAGAGATCTGTGATCACAAAATGTGCCAACAGATCTGGTCAATGCAGTTTGTTAGGAGTAACCTGCATAACAAACAACACAGACCCTAGTCGACCAGTGCATTATGTGGCTGCAGGGCAGAGTCTATGTTGCTTTAAATCGGATTCAACTTATGGGCAAGTATATATGGTACCTAGGATACCGTTGTCTCGTAACAAGCCCACCGTAATGGAGAGGCTGCTTAGCTATGTGAATTTTCAGTTAATGAAGTTTACTGGTCATGGATTTCTTTGTGTTATGGAAGGGATGTGGATGTCAACATCTACAGACACATCTGAATATATTCAAAATATAAACAACTAGTAATTTTATTAATGGTCTTTCAATTACCTTTATTAATTATGGTGTAGTTTTATTGTCATCAATAAAAGAAAGTATTGATCCTCCTTGCTTTGACAGTTTTCCAAGCAGTTGTTACCCAGAAAACTGAAGAATTTTCGTACATTCATAGATAAAGATGCCAACGGGTATGCTGGGTATGCTGGTACCCGTCCATCAGTAATAACATAAGCCATCAGGTACCCATTGGCCATATACAAATTTTCTGCCAGTGCAGTGACGTGTTCTGTTGCTACCTTGAATAGATTTTACAAATTGTATAATCGAAGTGTTACTTACAAAACTTAAGCTCTGACTTTAAATAAGCATCCACATGTGACAGTGAGGCCAAGGAAAAGGAGTCAGATGATATTTATGATGACTAGGCCATGACGATTTACTAGATGATGGAGGATTACAGAACTTTATCAGACAATGAGGACAAATTTTTGGACTTTGTACCAAATGACATTTGGTATTGATATTTATAGGATACTGTGAATTACAAAAAATGTGGACTTAAATTCAGGTTGGTGCGCATTTGATTTGACTTTGATCAGGTACCCAGGTAACCAATGTTATGACTGACAGCATAACTTATCTAAAAATGTTGCCAGCTATATTCACCGAATTTCACAGGAGCAGTATAAAAGGGCTGTATGAATATGTGCAAGGACCATTCAGGTTTCCTAGCTTCTTGTACACAAGACTTATTTTCATGCCTTTAATGCTGCCTTTACAAAACTTTGCAAGGAAATAGACCAGTTATAGACCAAATCTGAGCAGAATGGTCCTGAAATATTCCACGCTGACATTTTAATACCAATTAGCAACCAAACCTAAAAGCATAATCCTGAAATCTCCCATGTTTATATTTTAAAAAATCTCTATTTTTCACATTACTTCAACACGCTATTTAACAAGAGGCCCAAATGAACCTAATATCACTTAACAGCTGACCATTTCACCAAGTAGGCTTCTACAGTATTTTAAGAGTATTGCCATAAGTCAACCATCTACCAACCTTCATAGAGAGTCAATTTTACCCATTTTACTACAGTCTAAAAAATATTATTTCCAAAAGAAAAAGACATACCGTATATACTCACGTATAAGCCAAACAATTTAGGAACAAATAAAGGCCTGGAAGAAGGGGGGTCGGCTTATCCGTGGGCCAATGTCTAAACTTTAGAGTTTTTAGGTCTTTTTGTTGACTACTGTTAATGGCTGTAAATCTGGGACACGAAACATTAATTTTTTCCGTGTCCTAACACACAGGCTTGTAAAAAAGATGAAATTTTGGTGACCTGGCAATTATTAAACTGTTACACAGTACTATGATTGGTTTTGTTATTATTTTGCATGTGCATATTTTCTGATTTCTCCAACAAGAAGTTAAATAAAGGTAAATACAGACTACATAATTTGCAGGCCAGTTGAGTTTACCAGGGAGACCCCATGCCAAACTATAATGTACAGTACTTACACAGTGCAAAGCGTGCATAGTGTCACTTAGATCCTTATTTATTCCCAAACATATTAGATGCAGATTTTGCTTTATTCATTGTTTCGACCAAATTGCATTCTTCCAGATAACATTTCAGCTAGTCCTTAATAGCTGTTTCATTTATGTTGAATCACATGCTCACGAGTTACTCATTTTCAGTGATATAAGTGATCCTACAAAGTGAGGTAATATTTTAAAAAAGGTATGCACATTTAATTGTACAAGGCACATAACCATTGTAGTTTATATGTTCACAAATAGTGGTAATAATAATGGCTAAAATTCTCATATAGTTCAACTAAGATCAACATCAATCAATTTTAGTTTTGTGTTTTAGCTGAACAAACATCATAACTTTACACACAATGGAAAGCCTGATGTTTTGGCATCTCCAATGTTGATAGTCGCCAAATTTCTTTTGTTCTGCAACAGAAGTACAGGCCAGTTAATCATTAAAACCCTGAAACTTAATATAAGCATGATTACCGTAGTTTTGTAAAACAAGGTCAAAGGCATACCTATGAACTTTTCAAAAGCCATGTAAGAAGACTGAATAAAAACAACAGAGATTGAGATCTAAAATTGGGAGGTTTTTGTGGCATTTTTAAAGCTTTGTTTTCACTAAATATTCATCGGTCTTCCTGATCCAATATGCATGAAATCTGCAAAAAAATACTCCCCACTTTTTTTTGTTGTGACGTGCCCTATTTTCCCCCAAGACGTGCCCTATTTTCATATTCTGGTCGGCTGTGGTCAAACTGCACAATCGTTAAAGATTAGTCTTAACACATTAACCCCTGGAGGTTTTTGTCATTTTCGCCTGAAATTCAAGTAGGAAACACATTTTGAAAGCTATTTCTGAATACATACTGCCTAGTTGTGTTAGAAACATTGTTTTTCATTGGCTATTTGGCTCGCGCACGAGCAGAAGGGTAAAAGTTGGAGTTCTTTTCTTTGTTTTTTGCTTAACGGACCCATTATTTTCATATCAAGACCATTCTTTATTCCAAATACCTATCTTATCCTACTTTTTGCAAAGGTTCATCTGTCTGTTTGCAGTTCATACCGGTGTGCCTTAGTCAGATCTGAGACCAAAAAGTCTAAAGTATGGACACAAAATCATTTTTCGACCACAGGCAAATTTTGGGTAGAAAAAAAGCAGATCCAAAAATGAGGTTTATCCCTCTGTATTTCTGTAGTGCAACTAGAAATTCCAGATTATCTGATATCATTGCAGAGCTACATCTGTCTTCCTTTCTATAATACCACCCACTTTAGTGTTTCATACATGACCTTGACACTACAGAGCTCAGCAGTAGGCTACTAAGTCCTGCCACATTAACACGTCGCCAGGGGTTAATGTATTAAATGTGCCGATCTTTTTTTAATATGCAAAGTTGGCTGAGATATGGAAGCTAACTTTAGTTCCTTTCCACCAGTATTTATGGGAATTTTGAAAATAAATTAAAACAATCAAACAATTTTGAAAGTGATGCAATATAGTGCTTCGTGCATGAACACTGATGACCCAGTGTCACTCACTGGAGAAAACAAAATCACTGGATGAATCTGTGAATGCCAGAAGAAAAGCTGATTTCACCAATGATATAAACGTTAACATTGGTGAAATTTTAGGACTAACAATAAGATGTGGGTTAAAAGTGTAAGAATTAGCACGACTGGTGCAGATTTTAAAAAATCTGACTTTAGTCTTTGCTGTTCTTGCTTCAGGAGATCTGTTGCCTCTTAAAATAACTTTTCACGGCATGAGAAAGCTAAAAAAATTAATTCGTGCACCAAAGATCCTACATGCAAGAAAAGGGTTGTGTTGACGAGATGAGGGATGTTGCAGTGGATTAAAGAGTTATCTCAAGTACACAGTTTTATATTTTTTTAAGATAAAATTTCAGTTGGAGTGCATTTTCCGACGTGTAATTTTTTAATAATTTAAAATGTGTCCAACAACTTATGACTAAAAAAAAGACAGATGTGTATCAGAACATACAGTGCATAGCAAAAATTACTTCAAAAATTAATTTATGGTGTCGCAACAAATAAGGTGTTCCAACATATACAGTAAATACAGTAATATGTGTGGATTTCCATGATGTTAAATTTGGCTGAGATCCTGACAATGTTAAGTTTATATTCCAAGTTTAATTGAATGAGACCAGAAATATGATCTCAACAGTGATAACAAGCTCAGCCAATAGGATGCAAGATATCCTCAACAGCAATAACAAGCTCAGTCAATAGGATGCAAGGCATGCTCAACAGTGATAACAAGCTCAACCAATAGGCCGCAAGATATCCTCAACAAGCTCAGCCAATAGGATACAAGATATCCTCAACAGCGATAACAAGCTCAACCAATAGGTTGCAAGATATCTTCAACAAGCTCAGCCAATAGGCTGCAAGATATCCTCAACAGTGATAACAAGCTCAACCAATAGGATGCAAGATATCCTTAACAAGCTCAATAAATGGGATACCAGATATCCTCAACAAGCACAACCAATAGGATGCAAGATATCCTCAACAAGCACAACCAATAGGATGCAAGATATCCTCAACAAGCACAACCAATAGGATGCAAGATATCCTCAACAAGCACAACCAATAGGATGCAAGATATCCTCAACAAGCTCAATCAATAGGAAGCAAGATATCCTCAACAAGCACAACCAATAGGATGCAAGATATCCTCAACAAGCACAACCAATAGGATGCAAGATATCCTCAACAAGCTCAATCAATAGGATGCAAGATATCCTCAACAGCGATAACAAGCTCACTCAATACAGGGTTCATACAGAATTCTGAATGATAAATTCAAAGACTTTTCCCAAACTTTCAAAGACCAAAAAACATAGAATTACAAGACCTATTTTCGCTAACATTTTGTATACAAGTTGTTATATGAGAAAACAATGAATGTAAAATACTACAATATTGTTTAATGATGAAATTCAAACTATAATTAATTAAAAGAAATAAACCAGGAAGACTGGACTACATCCATATCTAACAACCTTGAACAATTTTATTTGTGATTATGGAAAGAAATGAAAATGTTTGGGTTTATTTCAATTTTTAAAGACTTTTAAAGACAACAGGGTAATCTGCTCGATTTTCCCAAATTTTCAAGGCCTTGAAAATGCTACCTCATTTTTCCCAAACAGACAAAGTCCTTCAAAGACTGTAAGAACCCGCAATAGGATACAAGATATCCTCAACAGCGTTAACAAGCTCAGCCCACAGGATGCAAGATATTTTCAACAGTGGTAACAAACTCAGCCAACAGGATGCAATATATACGCATTAATACATGCAAATATCACCTTTCTGAGATGCCATATTCCACATATAATAAAACATTGATCAGAAATATCACCCCCAGAGCAGCAACAAGCTCAGCCAATCTAATGCAAGATCCCTTCAAAAATAATATGTATGGATCAAACTCATTATCTAACTAATCTGAGATCCTGATGATACAAACCCATATTTTTGAGGTTCAATCAAAACTGAATCAGAAACACAGCCTCCAGAGTTGCAACAAGCTCATCCAATCCAATAGAAGATCATCCCAATAGTATGGATTGATCTTGCTCATCAAAAGCCCATATTCCAAGTAAGGTCAAATTCTGACCTAAAATACAGCCTCCCAACAGATATCACCTCATTAACATGCATGGATATTTGTCAATATCAAACTCATCTAAGTTCTTCATGATATATGCCTATATTCCAAGACTAATTAAAATAGATCCAAACGATGCCCTTAAGTGTGATAAGAAGCAATTGTTCGTAAATGGGACGTCGGATGGATGCATGATGGATGCAGGGACTTTGGATGGATGCATGATGCAGGGACGGTGGATGGATGCATGATGGATGCAGAGATGATGGATGGATGCATGATGCAGGGACGTTGGATGGATGCATGATGGATGCAGAGATAATGGATGGATGCATGATGCAGGGACGTTGGATGGATGCATGATGGATGCAGAGATGATGGATGGATGCATGATGCAGGGACGTTGGATGGATGCATGACGGATGCAGGGACGATGGATGGATGCATGATGCAGGGACATTGGATGGATGCATGATGCAGGGACATTGGATGGATGCATGATGCAGGGACGCTGGATGGATGCATGATGCAGGGACGTTGGATGGATGCATGATGCAGGGACGTTGGATGGATGCATGATGCAGGGACGTTGGATGGATGCATGATGGATGCAGGGACAATGGATGGATGCATGATGCAGGGACGTTGGATGGATGCATGATGGATGCAGAGATGATGGATGGATGCATGATGCAGGGACAGTGGATGGATGCATGATGCAGGGACGTTGGATGGATGCATGATGGATGCAGAGATGATGGATGGATGCATGATGCAGGGACGTTGGATGGATGCATGATGCAGGGACGATGGACGGATGCATGATGCAGGGACGGTGGATGGATGCATGATGGATGCAGGGATGATGGATGGATGCATGATGGATGCAGAGACGATGGATGGATGCATGATGCAGGGACGGTGGATGGATGCATGATGCAGGGACGTTGGATTGATGCATGATGGATGTATGATGCAGGGACATTGGATGGATGCATGATGGATGCAGGGGCGATGGATGGATGCATGATGGATGCAGAGACGATGGATGGATGCATGATGCAGGGACGTTGGATGGATGCATGATGGATGCAGAGATGATGGATGGATGCATGATGCAGGGACGTTGGATGGATGCATGATGGATGCAGAGATGATGGATGGATGCATGATGCAGGGACGTTGGATGGATGCATGACGGATGCAGGGACGATGGATGGATGCATGATGCAGGGACATTGGATGGATGCATGATGCAGGGACATTGGATGGATGCATGATGCAGGGACGCTGGATGGATGCATGATGCAGGGACGTTGGATGGATGCATGATGCAGGGACGTTGGATGGATGCATGATGCAGGGACGTTGGATGGATGCATGATGGATGCAGGGACAATGGATGGATGCATGATGCAGGGACGTTGGATGGATGCATGATGGATGCAGAGATGATGGATGGATGCATGATGCAGGGACAGTGGATGGATGCATGATGCAGGGACGTTGGATGGATGCATGATGGATGCAGAGATGATGGATGGATGCATGATGCAGGGACGTTGGATGGATGCATGATGCAGGGACGATGGACGGATGCATGATGCAGGGACGGTGGATGGATGCATGATGGATGCAGGGATGATGGATGGATGCATGATGGATGCAGAGACGATGGATGGATGCATGATGCAGGGACGGTGGATGGATGCATGATGCAGGGACGTTGGATTGATGCATGATGGATGTATGATGCAGGGACATTGGATGGATGCATGATGGATGCAGGGGCGATGGATGGATGCATGATGGATGCAGAGACGATGGATGGATGCATGATGCAGGGACGTTGGATGGATGCATGATGGATGCAGAGATGATGGATGGATGCATGATGCAGGGACGTTGGATGGATGCATGATGGATGCAGAGACGATGGATGGATGCATGATGCATGGACAATGGATGGATGCATGATGAATGCAGGGACGATGGATGGATGCATGATGGATGCAGGGACGTACCATAATCTTACCTAGCCTTACAACAGAGTGAAGTGAAAATCATCAATTTAGTCTAAAACATTTGCTTGCAAAGATAAACTTTATCAAATATTAATGTTCATAATTGTATAAGGTCCCGTCAGTCTGGCAAATCTTAACAATTATACCAAGTTCAATAGAAAGTTGTTTTTTTTAAAGAAGTCAAACAGAAATAGAAATTTTTTGATTAATAAGAATACAAGTTCAAATCTGAATGTGAACCCTTTGAATATCTGAGGATTCTGTTGATAATGCACTCCTTGTATTTTAAAACTGATAGAGTGTTTCCAAAGCATTGCGTACAACATGTAAAGTATTGCTATAGCTACTGACTGTTTCTAAAGGCTTTGTAAATAATCTGTGAGTGATTACTGCAGCCACTGTTTTTCAAGGCCTTGTATGCAACTTGTAAGCTATTACTACAGCCAGTGTTTTCCAAGGCCTTGTTACAACCTGAATTACAAAGATCACTGTTTCTCAGGGCCTTGTATGCAACTTCCATGCTATTAATATTGCCAGTGTTTTTCAAGGCCTTGCCTATATTGAGTTATTACTACAATCATTGAATATTTCTGTCAAGGCCTTGTGTGCAACTTGCAAGATATTACCATAGACAGTGTTTTTCAAGGCCTTGCCTATATTGAGTTATTACTACAATCATTGAATATTTCTGTCAAGGCCTTGTGTGCAACTTGCAAGATATTACCACAGACAGTGTTTTTCAAGGCCTTGTCAATAACTAGAGTTATTTAAAAAATCATTGAATATTTCTGTCACGACCATGTGTGCAACTTGAAAGGTATTACTATAGCCAGTGTTTTTAAGGCCTCATATATAACTTGTGAGTTATTAATAAAATCACTGAATGTTTCACACAGCCTTGTAAATAATTTGAGTTTTTACCATAGCCATTAATTGTTTTGCAGGAAATTATTTTATGTTCAAATCAAATTAAAAATCTCCAGTTCACACTTCCAAGTCTTGTTTTTAATACTAAATTGATATTAAAACTCCACATTAACTTCAATCATAACGAACATATTTTGAAATAAAGTATTTTATCCAAAGACACAAAACCCCTGTGACACCAAAGTCAATGTGTGCATCTACCCAAAGGTAATACAACTAAGATTTTAGTTTTTATTCTATTTTTAAGAAACCTTTAAATGCCATGTGGTTTTATTTCTGTTAATAAATTAAATGAAACTTAATTTCATGTCTGTGTCTGAGTCCTATCATTGTTAATAAATTAAATGAAACTTAATTTCATGTCTGTGTCTGAGTCCTATCATTGTTAATAAATTAAATGAAACTTAATTTCATGTCTGTGCCTGAGTCCTATCATTGTTAATAAATTAAATGAAACTTAAGTTCATGTCTGTGTCTGAGTCCTATCATTGTTAATAAATTAAATGAAACTTAAGTTCATGTCTGTGCCTGAGTCCTATCATTGTTAATAAATTAAATGAAACTTAATTTCATGTCTGTGTCTGAGTCCTATCATTGTTAATAAATTAAATGAAACTTAAGTTCATGTCTGTGCCTGAGTCCTATCATTGTTAATAAATTAAATGAAACTTAAGTTCATGTCTGTGTCTGAGTCCTATCACTGTTAATAAATTAAATGAAACTTAATTTCATGTCTGTGCCTGAGTCCTATCATTGTTAATAAATTAAATGAAACTTAATTTCATGTCTGTGCCTGAGTCCTAGCATTGTTAATAAATTAAATGAAACTTAAGTTCATGTCTGTGTCTGAGTCCTATCATTGTTAATAAATTAAATGAAACTTAATTTCATGTCTGTGCCTGAGTCCTATCATTGTTAATAAATTAAATGAAACTTAAGTTCATGTCTGTGCCTGAGTCCTATCATTGTTAATAAATTAAATGAAACTTAATTTCATGTCTGTGCCTGAGTCCTATCATTGTTAATAAATTAAATGAAACTTAATTTCATGTCTGTGCCTGAGTCCTAGCATTGTTAATAAATTAAATGAAACTTAAGTTCATGTCTGTGCCTGAGTCCTATCATTGTTAATAAATTAAATGAAACTTAAGTTCATGTCTGTGCCTGAGTCCTATCATTGTTAATAAATTAAATGAAACTTAATTTCATGTCTGTGTCTGAGTCCTATCATTGTTAATAAATTAAATGAAACTTAAGTTCATGTCTGTGCCTGAGTCCTATCATTGTTAATAAATTAAATGAAACTTAAGTTCATGTCTGTGTCTGAGTCCTATCATTGTTAATAAATTAAATGAAACTTAAGTTCATGTCTGTGTCTGAGTCCTAGCATTGTTAATAAATTAAATGAAACTTAAGTTCATGTCTGTGCCTGAGTCCTATCATTGTTAATAAATTAAATGAAACTTAAGTTCATGTCTGTGCCTGAGTCCTATCATTGTTAATAAATTAAATGAAACTTAAGTTCATGTCTGTGTCTGAGTCCTATCATTGTTAATAAATTAAATGAAACTTAAGTTCATGTCTGTGCCTGAGTCCTATCATTGTTAATAAATTAAATGAAACTTAAGTTCATGTCTGTGTCTGAGTCCTAGCATTGTTAATAAATTAAATGAAACTTAAGTTCATGTCTGTGTCTGAGTCCTAGCATTGTTAATAAATTAAATGAAACTTAAGTTCATGTCTGTGCCTGAGTCCTAGCATTGTTAATAAATTAAATGAAACTTAAGTTCATGTCTGTGTCTGAGTCCTATCATTGTTAATAAATTAAATGAAACTTAAGTTCATGTCTGTGCCTGAGTCCTATCATTGTTAATAAATTAAATGAAACTTAAGTTCATGTCTGTGTCTGAGTCCTAGCATTGTTAATAAATTAAATGAAACTTAAGTTCATGTCTGTGCCTGAGTCCTATCATTGTTAATAAATTAAATGAAACTTAAGTTCATGTCTGTGTCTGAGTCCTATCACTGTTAATAAATTAAATGAAACTTAAGTTCATGTCTGTGTCTGAGTCCTAGCATTGCCGCTAGGAATGCCCATTAAGAAGGAAGTCAGACACCGTCTGGAATTTTAACAGTACCTTTATTTTCAAAAGAGTTTGCTGACTGCAAAGAGTACATGATGATTCTGTGAGTGTCCAAAATTTGAACAACCCAGTCCCATAAAAATACCATACTTAAATCCTAACATTAGCTGTTTTCTTTTGATATTGTCCCTTCCAATAAAACAAGCCCCCCCCCCCAGTAAAAATGTACACTATTAATGGCATGTTATCTGCCTTTCTCACAAAAGTGAGAACTACTTCTAAAATAACCTGACAAAGATCAAAAACAAACTTTGCGCTTTGCTATCCAGTACAGCTATGGTATGCCAGTTTTCCAATTTATCACATAAGTAGGTACACTTCATGTATAGTGTGTGCAGTTTAGTATTTTTATATCACAACTTGTTAACAGATCAATTTATGTGATTCTGATTGGTCCAAATATGCCCATGAAATTCTTGTGCAGTACTCTATTTCAGGACTGGCTGCCAATCCTAATGAATGGATGCTATCCAAACAGGCTTTGCCTATCTCTTGCTCATTAACAGAATTCAACTATGCCTCCTTTCTTTGGCAAATTAAAAAAAACCCACCTCCAATACTTGACAGGTGTCAAAAGATGGGCTCAACTTGGGCTACTAACTAGAGGCTACTGGCCCTAATGATTAATTACCTCTAAATTCACATGGAGCCTACAATTTCTACACATGGGTTTCTAGTACGATTCCATAAACAGAGCTCTCAGAAAAGAGAGTACATGTATTTTAGACCTGCCAACCCTAACAAGACTGTCTGTAAGGCAGTTGATTTTTTCTGTAAACTTGACCAGTTTTCAGTAAAGTGTAACAAAATATCATGTACTAAAATTGCAAAGTTGGAAAACATGTAAGTTTAAATGTTTGGTATTCAAAACTCATGCAGCGATGGTAAACATTATATTCAACTGAAACGTACACACAGTCCAGTACAGCTGCACAAACTTCAGTTCCAAACCATATGCAGTTCAACAGCTTGTTACCATCTCTCAACTAAACATACTTCTTGGATAAATTTATTTTTATTTAACTTGACTAATGCAATCTTATCTCCCACCACAAGACAAAATCAAATCAACACACAAAGTCCAATCAAAGTAATTTTGTCCCTTCCTGTTTTTATTCACAAGAATTTGATGTTAATTTGCATTGTGTGTTACATTTTTTTAATTCATTATATGCTATGGGTTGGGAAAAATTGTATTTTGTGGCGGACCTTGTCCAAAATTAAGTTCATTGTCTACCTGATAAGAATCATTTGTTTCAAAATTCTGAAAACAACTAATATATTGTTTATATTATTCTTTGAGTGCAGGTTAAATATTGGGATCATTATCTTGGTCTGAGTCATTATGTTTACCATCTTCTTTGTAATTTTAGTAACAGATCTAATCTAATTATGGTCTGAATTGTTCTGGAAATTAACTTTTGTCCTACATCCTGGATCTTCTTCTGTGTCTTAGTTTTTTTAAAAATAATATTGTTTATCTATAAATTATTCATTCATGCTACAACAGCTTGAGACAATAATCATGTGCTCTGTTCAGTGTTTGATTTGGCTGGAATTTGTTATTCAAATTATTTATTCACTGAAACTACCATGTTTTCAATAATATTCTTGGACACAGACATTAACTGGGAATTATAGTGAATTCAAACAAGGAAACCTCAGATTATATTACTGTGATTCAACAAAAGACTGTCTGACACATCATTACAATTCAGGCCATTAGTACATTAGTACACTAGAGACTACTGGTCACTACTGCATCATCAGCACCTTCAGCATTGGAAATTAATTGAAATACAACTAAAGATTATTCAGAACTTTATTTATCAGGACTTATGCTAATAATTATAGGATGATTTGAGATTTAATTCAAAATACCATAAGTTCTTTTTAAATTTTCATTTCATATTCTAGGGAAATGAATTATTTGTTGAATTTAACAAAGTTTGTTGCTTCTCCCACTTTTCTATTACTTATTTTAGGACCACAGAGTCATAATACTGAATATTCCTTTTATTCTTCTGTACCAATTATTAACACTGTATTCTCGCTTTCGTCTTCAATATATATTGCTCGTTGCACACCGTTTTTTAAAATGTCTATAATTAACAGTTTCATAATGATATGCTTTGTATGAAAAAAATGTATGCAGCTTAAAGTGTCTGAGTTATTACTTAAAAGTTAGTCTGGTTTCCTTATGAACTCCACTAAATCTTACATGAAATCCTGATTCAAATCAAACATGTACGAGCCAATTATCCGGATTTTACAGCAACAATCTTAATTCTGTTAATTTTGCCTTTATACCAAAAGTCTGAATCATAAGGATTGGCAAGTCTGGTACTTGTTGTGATGACTCTACAGTCACTGATTCTAGACCGCACACTTCAAAATTTGCACTTTTTCATGCACCTGACTCCTCAGTTCTGTATTCTCTAAACCTTTGTAACATAATTATTGGGATAGACACAAGTGTAAAATGTGAATATTTTTACATACATTTAAGACTGAGGTTAGAATTGCAGAAATATTTTATTTCCTTCTGTATGTGTGATTTATATCAGCACGCTATATTTCAATGACATAAGTTTTATGCTTAAAAAAAAGCCATGAAAACATTTTGAAGAAAAAAAAGAAGTTTTCAATTTATTTTTTGCTCCCAAAACTTCCATTTTCAAAATTATTCAAAATTAATTAAAACCCAGGCTCTTAATTTTGCAAAGAAAATGAATCTTTCAAAATTCTACAGACAAACATGACATTGTGAACACTCTTCTTTCCCTACTGAAAATCCCCTGTAACTTTTAGCTGAATTCAGCACATACCATTACCAATCAACAGACAAGTCACCAGCAAACGACAAAGGGCCTAATCTGTTTTGCATGTGTCTGCAGATCAGGGTCAATAGTGCTTGTTCTATTTATTACTCCTGAAAAAACTGCAGAGACCCTGATCTGCCAGAGCATTATGTGATGGTAGATCTTCTTTTATGCAGTCTGAAGTTGGACCCAAGCTGTAAAAGTGGCATATACCATAATGCAATGACAAATCAGGGTCAAGGTTGTTTGCAGCTGGTCAGATTTATAATTATGTACTCTAGCATGTTTATCTATTTGAAGAAGCGGTAATCTAAGATGTGTAAGGATAGTTCTGGAACTGTAAAATGCATGGCAAGATTACTAATGCATTATTCCAACATGCTAATTTCTAAAACCTGGACTGTACAGCAACTTGACCCACAGACACATTAATTCATAGCCTTCTGCAGAACATGGCTACGGTGGGTCAATGCTCTCTTTCTCCTCAAAATCTGCATCTGTTTTCAGTCAAAGTGACCACTGCCTAATAAATAATGACCAGTGAAAGGAGATTGATGGAACTGAACCTGTGCACAAGTTAACTGAAGCCAATAAGCTAACTTAAGATCTTGAACATTTTTATGTAAAAAAAATATGCTGAAAATGATTAATTTTGTCATTACTGTAAATGTCTTTATCCTATCTTGTTCATCTTTTGTATGCTTCCGTGTGTACAAAACCTACTTAATCATTCTCTGAGTACAACCTAGGTTTATTTACTGGACATGTCTCAGGATCTTAACAACAGCTGAACTCTCAGGGTTGTCTGAAAATATTCAGCCCACAAATTAGCATTGATAGTGAAGGTTTCTCGCCATGAAAAAAAAATTAATCTGAATTACATAAAACTGTTAAGTTGGCTATAAAAATGAAAAGAAAATTGTAGAGGGTCATAAAGATTTGAAATTGCATATATTATAGGACAGCCTGCATTGGTGACCACTGAACTTGTAATGGACCATTTGGCCAACCTCAAATGTGGAGAAAAAAATTCCATTAGGTGAACATTCACACCTGACTGCTCTGAGAGCAACTGGCATTTCAGTTATTGCTGTCCTTCCAGGAAGATGCTTTTCAAACATTAGCAAGCTGGCCAACTTATCTCTGCATTGCTTTTATGATTGTCTTTAGAGTATCACACACTTCAAATGGACAAAATCGCATTTTCTATTAATGAAGACTCTGTTTTACTTTGTAAGGTGTTTTCTCTAAGATGTGTGACTGCAAGAATTCCCAGTAAATTTAATTAATCACCTCTTAAAACTGAACAGATGTGTGAAGAATGTTCACAGTCGATTTGCAACATTTATCCACATTAACAAAACTTAATATGACCATGTAGATGCAAAACCTCCAGCTTTGAAAATCCTTGGTTGTTCCTGGGCAACCAGCTTTGAAAAACTGGTTGCCAATAAGATTCTGGTTTCCCAGTAAATAGCTGTTGCCCCTGTGAAATTTGGTTGCAGGTAAAATGATCAGGTTGTCTACATAAGAAATTCATAATGCAATTGAAACAAAAATTATTAATCGTAAATCAAATTTTGCTGCAAATATCTAATAAGATTATTGATTTCACTTTTCAATAAATAATACCAAAAATTTATGATTTAATCAACATCAGAGTTTTAACATTTCAGCTCATCAGTATATGCTTAAACTTCCTTTCTACAAATATGTAAGGTCTGAACTGACTGCATCCTTAACTCAAGTAAACATATTTACCATTACAATGATCTGAATATTTAATCCACTATCATAGAGAAAAGTCTAGTAATGTATTCAGTTGTTTACAACATAAAAATTACTGGTTAGGTCCACCATAAACTTGATTTTGTACAAAGTCAAGTACAAAATACAGATGTACATAACATATTATCATCAAGAAAAGTCAACAACTAATACAAATTAAATATGCGTAACATTCCAAACACACCTAAGAAATTTCACAAGTCATCTTATCAGCAATTAAAAGCTACATGTACTCTCATTAAATTCAGTGAAATGAAATGGATTTAATAAAGGTCAGTGGTATTTATCCAAGTTTTTGCAATGTGGTCATGCATAACAGTGGGGTTTTTTTCACTCTGTCCACAAAAACTCATAAATGGTCAGCAGTGTTCATTTGTTTTGAAACCATCATTCGTATCAGTATCAAAATGCAATTTTTGCCAGAAAATCATGGCCACTGGTCACATTCTGCAGGTGGTTGCTGATGGCTGTTTTCACATAATAAAACTGATTGTGTGCATGATGATTGTTAGTTCATACTAAACATCTAGTTTTCTCAAAAAAGAACAAAAGGAAATTGGCAAAGGTTCTGGCAGACAGAACAACAAGCAAGAAATTGGAGAATGTGTAGATTGTTGTCAGAGGAATCTCCAGTGCAGTGACATGATAAACTCATGTCTGAGATTCTATGACAGAAGTGTTGTCAGAGAAGACTATGACACACTGACCCCTTACTCTGATGAAGCACCCTTGCTAAATATGCAGCTTTTATTTCTAGGTTGTTGAGGTGGAGCGACAATTAATGATTCAAGGAGAGTCCAACATCCCTGGAGATGTATGCTCTCCAGCTCTAAATAAATGTCCATACTAGAATCTGACAGACAGGGGTGGGGCTTCAGAGTTCTGCATGGGAACCCCTTTCAGGAATCTGTCACCGATTCATCCACCAGCACAAATGGTGATGAAAGTCTAAGGGAATCAGAGCTTATAAAGAATTTCTTTGCAGTTTCCACCTTGTGAGAATGAGAAACTGTAATGGGCCATATGGAAGTGTCCTAAGGAAACCTGATCCACAGCAATATTGATGGTTCCCAATTGGGATTGATAAGAGTAAGCAATGCTTTACTCATAGCACCTATAGAAGTGACCTATCCCCATAACATGAAGCCTTTTCAAAATGACAAGTGTAAACACAGTGACCAGTATGAGATGACTGGTGCCTCATCACCATACTCTGACCAGTTACTTTGATTAAATAACCAGTAACCAATGTATCATGACCAGTGACTGGTCAGATAACATTGATATGTCAGATACTAGATTGTCTTCATCACTCATCACAGCGCAGTGCCGCTCTCCCCATTCTGGAGGACAGGATACACAACCCCACGGTGTTGGGCGCTTTGCAGCTCCTCCCTCTCAGATGAGTGGTACTTCTACTTCCTCACTGAAGACAGCAACATGCTACCCTGAGATAATCAGTGCAATTACTTCCTTGTGGAAGGTGAATTTGAGTGGTGTCCAACTTGTGTTCTCTTTCTCAGAGGGAGGTGATTTATTCCTCAAAAGTTCATTCCCACATACTGGAGGGGTTTTTCCCATCTGAAAATAACTGGTCCCATAGAATCCCCTGGGACAAGGAGTATTCTTACGATGGGTTTCTTCATGAGGCTCTGGAAGAGAAGAACCTGAAATTCAGATGATGCTGCCCTCTATACATATGGCTGAAATTCAGACTTCATTAGTCCATACTGATCAGAAAGTACAATGCTTCCTACATGTGCACTGTGAACATGTGAGAAAGTCGGGGTGGGGGTGTCCAAAGGCCCTTCTTGTGGTCACACTTTCCTATAGACTGTCTCAACATTGTTCTCTGAAATAAGGTTATCTGATGGAGAACAACAGTAATGTAGCGGTTGCTACTGGTGGTGTGGTATTACGAGGTTGTACCTTCTTACAAGGTGTCCGCTTTATTTCGCTATAGTCATCTAGAGTGTGATCGCCCTTGGTATTATTGCCCAGATCAAGTAAATTTTAAAATAAAGTGTAAAATTATTGATGGAATAAATAGAGATCTGAGCAGATATATAGAACAGAATGATACGAGCCCCCGTACATGGAACAACAAAGATTTAATCAATTACATAAACAACTGGGATAATACATTATATTAGGAAGATACACTTCCTTTTGGAATAAATCGTTCACTGAATTTTAAACACAAATATATTTATATAAATAGCCGATCTGTATTAAATGACAGAATTAGTTCATCATATAAATGAGTGAATGATTGAAGTCATTGCCTCGTACAACTTCATAACCTGCTTATTCCGGTTCTCTCCGACTTCACTATGGTGGGTCCTCCAGGTCCTTTCGCTTTTTCCCTTTTCCGACCTCCCTACTGTCTCGCCTCTTTTTGGCCCTCAAACTTTGTGTACATGGATACTTCAGTGGATACGTCCATGGAGCTATTTCCCCTTGTGCTTTCAAGCTCTGTTTGCTTCTACTGCCAAAATTGTGTCCTTTGACTTTCCAGACATCCAGTCCATTTGACCAATGTTTTATGAGAGAATTTCTTCCAAATTTAGTCTCGAAGTTCCTTATATTTTCACTCTTGCAGGGAAATTGCAGACTGGCTAGACTTTTTTGATGAGGGCAATTTAACCCCAAGGATTTTTGTGTGGGAACCATGCTCCTTATTCAGCGTAACCATTCAGGATTAAATATATTTACTGCCTTTTATAACTAGGTGCCAAAATTGCAGTCAGTATGACTTACATAATTCCAAACAACAGATCTGAAAATTTCAAATCTGACAGTTCCAATATAAAATCAAAGGTACCATTCCCTTTTCAAGTCATCTAATGGTTAAGTAAATGAAGGCTTAATTAAGAATCACTTCCTCTCCCGACAAAGACATTAGAAATCACTGCTGTATAGCGATTTAACAAGTAACTGTCCCCATAAATCTAATTAATTGTTCTTTGGCCCAAACTAATGTGTTCTTCATAGATCAACAGAAATTTACATTCTTACAAGTAATAATATTGTATTATTTTCACATGCAAAACTCATCAGTTCGAATGTGCTGCATGTAGAGATGTCAAACTTTTAAGGAAATTTTTACCGGGTATCTGTCGATCCTAATGATCGGTTACCCAGGTACCTGACCAAAGGGACATTATATTAAATGGGGACCTGAACTGCTATTTGGTAGGTTCACACAAATGCCAAACCCCAAGAGAGGTGCAAGTGTAATTACTACTAATGTAAGTGGCAAAAAAGCATAGTCTGAGCATAAAAAGAGCAATCTATAAATTATATGCCATAATTATTACTTACAGAAAGCTATGAAAAACATACATTTTTTTGCACCTTCTCTGGATCTGCAGTTTGTCACAAATCAGCTAAATCCATATCGATTAATAGCTAGTACAAGAATACAGACACAAAAGAAACTGTTATTTATGCATAACACTTTACCTAGTCTAAATGTTCAACTTTCATGACTAGTCGTGACTGCTGTTAGATCATTGCCAAATTCTTATTTCATAATTAAAAGTGTTACAGATTTGTCCTTTCCCGGATGCAGCATGTCTTTAACAAAATCCCTCTCCTCTAAAATTTTTCAGTCATATAACATCCACCAGTCACACTGATAAAGCCTGTTTATTATGATATCTGGTGCCATTTATTTTCAATTTAGACTGGTCCGCTATGGATATGGAAAATGGCTGTGACATGTGGTTTCACATTCAAGAAATTCGTGACTTTTCTTGGAAATGTTTCATGTACATGATATAAATAGAAAATAAGGAAACTAGACAGAGGTCTACCAATGAACACAGAGGCTCATATTTTAAATTTAATGATCAGTCACACGTGTACTTTATACAAAAAATAAGTTGTAAATAGGTGCAGTACATTATTTTCCTTTGGCCTCTGAGAGGGTGGTGTTTCATTCAGTGGCTTGCACTTTATTAAGCAGGTGTGATTACGGCAATGTCGAGTGGTAGCTGGGGAAAATGGTCTGGCAAAGGTTATGATAGCAAGCCAAACTTTGGACAGGCGTACAAAGTTGAATGTCTGAGCTAAGCATCAGTACCAAATTTATTATACTATGCAAAATCTAGCTTGAAATATCAGTGGTGATTCTTAAATACTTTAATAGGTTGCATGAGAAAGGAGATAAGTGTCCTCCTTTGTATTATTATACAGTATATGTAAGATAAGTAAATTGTGATAATGAATTAATACACAAACAACAGGAGACTCAAACTGTAATCATTATTCTGTGTTTCGATCTGAACTTGGAAACATTTTTCTTAATGAGGTACCTGGTTACTCATTTTATTACCCGAGTTATAATCAGTGGGCGGGTACCCAAGTACCCAGGTACCCATTGACATCTTTAACTGCAGGCTATATATACTGTACGTGTATTTGCACAGTATAAACAAGGAATTCTCTCATGAAAAATTTCCTGTCATCTCACTCTCCTATTCATTTTTTTAATAACGAAAATGTTTATTTGTTAATGCCTAGTGGTTAGAGCGTCCACCTCGGATGCGCACACTACCGTGGGTTTGATACCCACAAGAGTCATACCAGAGACTTACAAAAATGGTACTAACAGCTGCCTTGCTTGGCTTTCTGAATTAAGAGGTTAGTGTTAGGACTGGTCGGCCTGGTGTCAGGATAATGTGACTGGGTGGGACATCATGCTACATGTCAGTGGCATGATGCCCAAGTGCTAGACATCACCATAAACTGCCACATTGCAGACATCATAGCGATATGACTGAAAAATTGTTAAAGCTACGTAAAAAATAAAAATCACATTACATCATTTGTTAACCTTTATTGTTCTCTAGCAGTAATGCAGAATACAATGGTTAAATAGAAAAAAACACTGAACTGATGTCGAATCAATTATTTTGCTAAGGGAAGTATGAATTCCTATTAATTGCAGTAGGGCCTATGTTGCATTATTACTTACCAGATAAAACTTATTTTGAACCAATTGTATTTTAAAAATAATAGCAGTATACCCTAACCCCTAAAGGGTGGGATACAATGTGGTAACCCAAGAGAACCTTGCCAGAACTAATGAATGAAAAAGGCAGGGGTTACCATCATAAAAAACAGAAGACAAGACAAATGAATGTAACACCAGATGAAATATTGTTGAAAGGAAAAGTGGATGTGGTTGAAACTGCAAAAAGCAATTTTTCTATGGTTACTTTATGAACAACACAACCATTAACATGACATACTTGAAAAAGATGACTTTTCTGTGCATAGTCATGCATGGTGCATGAGAGAATAATGTCTTATTGACAATTCTCCATTCCGTGGAAGGATGTATTCACATCAAATGGATGAGATTATTAAGAGAAAAAAATAAAAGCTGTGCAATAGTGATTGGTAAGTTGTTGTTGTTGTTGTGGGGTTTAACGCCATTTTTCAGCACATGATAGGCTATGCATGGCGGCCAGTACTAATGGTGGAGGAAGAACCCGGAAAAAAACCAGGAAGAACCACTGACCCACAAGAAGCTACTGGTAAGCTTTCTCACATACCCACATTGGCCGAATCCTAGACTCGAAGCCATGCAGACAGAGGTGATATGGCAGTGATCCGTAATGAAGAGCACTTACGACCACTCGGCCACTCTAGGCCTCGATTGGTAAGTTATTGCTGCTATTAAATGTATTTGAGTATTGTTCCTAGTGTCTCTTCTTTGGGCAAGGACCTGGGAGACCGAGTG
Source organism: Sinohyriopsis cumingii (assembly GCA_028554795.2). NCBI lineage: Eukaryota > Metazoa > Mollusca > Bivalvia > Unionida > Unionidae > Sinohyriopsis > Sinohyriopsis cumingii. The sequence goes on from CM068841.1 coordinate 15,619,951, forward strand.
GTCCAAGGCACTTGCTTTTTACAGACCACTCACATCTCAAATCTGTCAACATGGGTTTGAGTCTCAGCTCAACCAATGCATGTGAGAAAGCTTACCAATAGCTTCCCATGGTTTTGTGGTTCTTTTCAGGTTATTCCTCCAACAAATATACTAGTCACCATGGATAGCCTATGTGTAATGAAAAATGGCATCAAACCCTACAAACCTCTTTGAAGCAGTAGTTGTTCCGACCCTAAACATTGTCAGACAAAAAAAAAACACCTGAGTGACCTTAACATCTGGCATTAGCCAGGTGTGGCAGGAAGTAGGAGTATTATGCATGATTGACTCTTTCTTCCAAGTAGATATATAATCTTAAGTAAACATTAACACCTGGCACAAATAATAACTAGCAGACCCACAGATTGCCATACAAAAAGCTTCTCCATTCAAAATTGGTTTTGAGCAAATACCATGCAAAAACATTATTATTATTATTATTATTATTATTATTATTACTTATCATCTACTAACTCATTCCCTACCCTTCCATGAACTGAATCTTCATTCTTCAACCTCTTTTATTGTCTGCTCCACCATTTCCCACTCTTCCAGGGACTATATCTTTAATCTGCAACCTCTTTTATTGCCTACTCACCTATTTCCTACCCATCCTGCAACTGCATGTACAATGTGAAACCTTCATTATCATCTAATCACCCATTCCCCACCCTTCCAGTAACTGCATCTTGAAAACGTCCACTAATCTCCCTTTTGAAGCACCATACCAAATAAGATTAATCACCAGGTGTGCACAAACTTCAGGTAACAAGGAAAAGTGATTCCTAAACTACTGATGTCCAGAAATCATAAACGGCCAGAAAGTCAAATGCAGAGACACAATGACACCGTGAAAGACATCTGATAGATACTACAACATATCCATGACAGAACTAAAAATAAGCAAGGTTAACACAAAATAAAATCTACGATTTATAAAGCAAAACAATTAACTTGTTATTCTGATGACAAAGATGAGCATTTTTTATTTGTTAACTTGTAAAAAATATTTGTTAGTTTAAATATTTATGCAAACATGGAATCAATACTGTTACTACGAACTTAGTGTATCCCTGAAGGGTGCAAGACTGAGAGTCAAAAATCTCTTAGGTGTCAAAACTGGGAGTCAGACTGAGTAAATAACAAACTTTGCTATCAAAACTGGGGGTCAAATAAAAAATTTGGGGGTCTCTGAAGTGCAAATGAGGGTAAAGGGAAACACTCATGTATAAGACAGGTCCAAATGCAAACTGCACAGACTCAGATCTGCCAATGCATCGCGCACCAACAGATCTGGGACTGTGCAAATAGGAGTAATCAGTAGAACAAACAAAATAGATCCTGAACTGCTGGCACATGATGCTACAGCTGATCAGGATCTCTGTTGTTTGCATTTGACTTGACTTATGAGTACATACACAGCTGGCATACACTAGACTTAAATCACTTAAATGTTAGAGCAATAAAATATACATTTTATGACCAAGAAGCTTTTTCCATAAACAAATAAAGTCAATGGTCTTTCTTCATATTACCTAAATTTAAGTATTATATTTGGTAATTCAGTATGAATGAACACATACTTCCTACTTATATTTGGTAATTCAGCATGAATGAACACATACTTCCTACTCTCAATTTTTAATCAATTACAGATCATCATCATAGTTTTCCATGACTCTTCTGGTACTGCACTTACCTTGCTGAGCTGTCAGAACCAAAGTTGCCAATTTCCATCAATCAAAGCAATCCAAACACATGTTCAAAACTTCAAGATGTATATTCATAGTAAATAGTACATCTCGCAGACTGCTAATTTAATTCCTAGGCCCCAATCCAGCATCCATCTCCATGCAATACACAATAATCAACTATACCACAACACTTCGGGCGGATTTAAAGCCAAATATTCCTGAAGTTATCAAACACAAGAGGAAATGTTTATCTGGAAACAAGCAAAGCTGAAAGAACTTTTATCCTTGGTGAAGTGACCACATAGCATAAATAGATAAGTAAGATGCCAGTGCAATAAAACTGATCCTTGGTGAAAGGGAAGTCTGGTGTTTGGTGATAATGGAACAGGAGTTGGGATAATTCATTACTGACCATCTGGCCAAGGTCAATAACACAACACACATAGAATAAAATTACCCTAAACCATAGACAAAACATTGGAAACCCATTTTGGCAATTCAGTTTTCACTACTTTAAAGCATTTCCATGTTAAACTGACTGTTTAGACCATTCTCAAGCTGACAATTGCTAAAGAAAAGATAACCCTTGCCTACTTACAACCATAGCATTTCCTATAGAGAAAATTGTTTAAACACTTTATGAGGGATTGATTTTCAACTGCTAATGAAAATTTTCCACACAAATGGATTATAGATACTGGTTATAATGATTTGAATTTTGTACATGATAGTGAAATTTATCCAGATGTAAAATCAGTTATGAACCATACAACTTCATAATCTGCAACTTTTACATTCCCCACCCCCACCCCTTCCCAGACCCAGTGTTATTATGCAACGTGTAACACAGGTAACCTGGCTTAACATTATTCAGTGGCTAATTGAAATCATGAAGTAACAATGACTGATGGTTGCATAATATTTTCTTCTCATCAATACAAGCACAATGGTTCAGTGGCTAGTGTGCTGGACTGGCAACAAAAAGGATGTGGGTTCAAATCCTACCACTGCAACAGTCAGGGTCAACTACCAGGGTCTATCCTTGAACAAGGTACTGTAACCCAATTGCTTCAACATTAAATAAACAACTCGTCTTGGCACAAGACATTTTATCTTCACAACAAGAGCACATGAAACACCTGCCCCACATTTAATAGTTCTCTATACAGATAAATATAATTTTTGTACAGACAGCATTTTTCTTCTTTCAATTAAAGTGACCTATGGATACAGCATTAAATTTTGTACAGTAAGCATTTTTCTTCCTTCAGTCACCTCAAAGTTTTACTTTCTCATACCAAAATCTGCTTCATCCATGTCACAAGTGCAAGTCATCGAAAAGGACTGGTCCATTTCTGTGACCTAGAACTCATGTAATTGTCCAAAATCCATTTTTCTTCTTTCAGTCATAGTAACCTTGACCTTCAAAACCTAAAACTGATACGGGTCTTCCTTATACAAAGTGCAAGCCATCACAAAGTTTGGTAACTGCACATGGTGGGCAACTGAAGTTACTGACAGATGGACATATATATATATATATATATATATATATATATATATATATATATATATATATATATAAATGAATGAAAGATTTTCGTGTTCAACTATATTCGATTGAATCATTTTTTTTTACCAATTAAATGGAATTGCTTGAACAGTAACTCATTCTCAAATGATGACCAGACTTTTTGTACTTTTATATGTGGCAAAATTAAAAGTAACCAGAGTATGACCATAAAAGAAAAAAGACATGGACTTTCACCAACTCAAATCTTTCAACAGTACCATATATCTGATGGACTTTCAACCATACTGTACATATTATGAGAACTTTCCCTGACTGCCAACTTTCAACATGGTATATCTTGTAGAAATTCTCTAACTACCATCTTTCAAGTACATAGTATATAATACAGATGGACTTACCCTGATGGCCAGCTTTCAAATACAATGTGAATCAGATGGACTTTCCTTGGCTGCCAGTGTCAATGATACTGGATATCAGATGGACTTTCCTTGGCTGCCTGTGTCAATGATACTGGATATCAGATGGACTTTCCTTGGCTGCCAGTGTCAATGATACTGGATATCAGATGGACTTTCCTTGGCTGCCAGTGTCAATGATACTGGATATCAGATGGACTTTCCTTGGCTGCCTGTGTCAATGATACTGGATATCAGATGGACCTTCCTTGGCTGCCGGTGTCAACAATACTGGATATCAGATGGACTTTCCTTGGCTGCCAGTGTCAATGATACTGGATATCAGATGGACTTTCCTTGGCTGCCTGTGTCAACGATACTGGATATCAGATGGACCTTCCTTGGCTGCCGGTGTCAACAATACTGGATATCAGATGGACTTTCCTTGGCTGCCAGTGTCAATGATACTGGATATCAGATGGACTTTCCTTGGCTGCCTGTGTCAACGATACTGGATATCAGATGGACTTTCCTTGGCTGCCAGTGTCAATGATACTGGATATCAGATGGACTTTCCTTGGCTGCCTGTGTCAACGATACTGGATATCAGATGGACTTTCCTTGGCTGCCAGTGTCAATGATACTGGATATCAGATGGACTTTCCTTGGCTGCCGGTGTCAACAATACTGGATATCAGATGGACTTTCCTTGGCTGCCAGTGTCAATGATACTGGATATCAGATGGACTTTCCTTGGCTGCCTGTGTCAACGATACTGGATATCAGATGGACTTTCCTTGGCTGCCAGTGTCAATGATACTGGATATCAGATGGACTTTCCTTGGCTGCCAGTGTCAATGATACTGGATATCAGATGGACTTTCCTTGGCTGCCAGTGTCAATGATACTGGATATCAGATGGACTTTCCTTGGCTGCCAGTGTCAATGATACTGGATATCAGATGGACTTTCACTGGCTGCCAGTGTCAATGATACTGGATATCATATGGACTTTCTCTGACTGCCAGTTTTCAACAATAATGTATATCGGGTGGACTTTTCCTCACAGAATATGAGGTTATTTTTTCATAGGGAATCAGTGCTTTGGTGAATGTTACACAACGTTTACACATTTCATTGCAAAAACCTGGATTTCTGGATGAGGATGAAATCACAGCCAGACATCCAAGTCTCGTTGCCTGCTACTATTTATTGCTGGTGAGAAAAATGTAACCAACACAACCCCCAAACGTCTGGAATTCAAAGTCATTTATTTTTATATACTATATTCAAGGTGAAGACTTGAAACTGTTTTCCTAAAACCTCATCAAGAGAAAGAAAATTGACTTAAGTGTGATATCTGACATTATCATTTTAGATATGTTTCACATTTCATTACAAATAATTTCTGCAGATACAGTGATGCCAAAATATGGCAAGTGATTGGAACTTCTACTAGTAAATCAAAGAGAAATAATGTTATCTGCATCTAAACTGTAAGTAAAAGATGTAACATATGTATTTCGGCTTCCTTTAATATAAATCAGATCAACCATGATAGCTGAGCTGGTACATTGTCAGTCTTGTACACCAAGGGTTGCAGGAGCGATACCCGCCAGGGCCAGCCTGGGTCAGCCTTGGTGTGCTCTTTGGAAAATGCAGTTAGTTCCCATTTCAGTATGATAAAGCCAAAATAGTGTTAAAAGTGGTCTTGAAAAACAACCAATCAACTTGTACTAAATTGGTCACACCTTCAGTATACATGTAAGAGACAGCTGTGATGCTGTGATTTGGGTAACTCAGGCAACAGATGCTGGTGCTGCTGCTGTTCCAAGCATATTCCTTTTCCAGTATCTGAAGAGAAGGCAACTGCTGCAAAATGAATCATGGCTTACTTTTCAAAGGTACCTCCCTAATTAGTGATGAAAATAGACTGCATCCTCAATTATGCATCCAGCCATGGGATGGAATAATGTTGACTGTGTAAGAAAGGTGGCTGCTAAAAGGAAATAAGTACATGTAGATGAAATAAAAATATGGGAAAATCAGAAGCAAGCTGGAAGGCATTTGCAGAAGGGCAGAGGCTGGACTGGAAGTTTGCACTGCAACACATTCCAACATTTAAAAAAACTACTTTCCATAACAACAATCAATATTTGTCTCAATCAATTTAAATCATACTTTTTGTATCAATTTCGTTCACCAAGACCAACCTAACTTAAAGAGTGGACCCCATATTATTTCATGCATCTATAATACAGTGCCTCATTCATTCTAAAACTTTGGAATATGCTTTACTCCTTCTTTGGAATACAAATGCAAGCCTACGACTGGACTGAGGGTATACATTTGGATAATCAAAGGGTGCTTGGATGTGAGGTGTAAACTGCCTGTTACTTGCTAACATACATGCAAATTGTGAATTAATTAATTGTGAATTCGGCCATTTTCAAAAATACCTTTCATTGTGGTTTTGTAGAAAATTACATTTCCATCAGTACATTAATTCCTGAACATGTCACTCCAGGAAGATGTAGCCGATGTTACAATGAAGTCCATTTCTGCTGGGAGCCACAGTAACTTGGTTGTTTGAGCATCAGACTCGTAATCCAATAATGTGCTAACAGTACCATTCAAACCAACAAATGAACACTTAATTTTCCTTCCTTTGAATTTATGGCATAAGCAACCACAAAATCCATAAATCTTTACATCCCACAAACTAAAGTGTTTTCACAATATTCAAAATCCATAAATCTTTATATCCCACAAACTAAAGTGTTTTCACGATATTCAAAATCCATAAATTTTTATATCCCACAAACTAAAGTGTTTTCACAATATTCAAAATCCATAAATCTTTATATCCCCCAAACTAAAGTGTTTTCACGATATTCAAAATCCATAAATCTTTATATCCCACAAACTAAAGTGTTTTCACGATATTCAAAATCCATAAATCTTTATATCTCACAAACTAAAGTGTTTTCACGATATTCAAAATCCATAAATCTTTATATCCCACAAACTAAAGTGTTTTCACGATATTCAAAATCCATAAATCTTTATATCCCACATACTAAGTGTTTTCACAATATTCAAAATCTGCACATATTGTGCAACAAAAATATTTCTTACCCCCTGAGCAATAAAATAAAACCTGTCTTGAAATAGCCCCTGCTATGAGTGACCACCTGTCTGTCCTAGGAGACCACAATATTGTGGCAAAAGGTGTGGTCTTTCAAGACAGGTTCTCCTGTACTACAGACCTACAAATGAAACCTTCAGTCACATTCTGCCAATGTATGCATGCAAAATGTAAGTAAGGAAAAAAATCTTCCAAGAAATTATGGCAATTATTGTGACAAGACTGTTAGAAAAAACAAATTGTTTGAACCATATGCATTGAGATATCAGGAAGCGGATTGCAACATTTAAGAATTACTTCCTGTTCCTGGATTTTTTCATTTACATTTGGTGGAAAACCTGGTCTTTCTTTTATATCTAGGACCATCCAAAGCAAAGCTTCCCAAATACCCACACATCCACAGTCATCTTATTCTTTAGCAAGGCAGTGCATTTTTTAATTTTATTTTCCATCCTCATGGGGCCTTTTCTTTAATACAGCCACCTTTCTATCAAAGAAGGATAAGGCCTGATATACCCCAACATAATTAGGCTCTCTTGTAAAGTGAAAATTTTCTTTAAATCAACATGTTAAGTATTAGGGTCAAAACACAAATTTCAATAGCAGTTTTATATTTCTGACTAGTAGAAAGGATTCTGTGTGTATTTATGTGTATTTCTAGGGTGCTGTAACCAAGAGTGATGATGAAGCTTCCTACTGATAAGCTGGTTTACTTGCAATTCATTACCAATACACCTTACATTTGCAATTCATTACCAATACACCTTACAGCAATAGACTTGCAGAGCAAATCAGTCTTCATTTCATGCCAAATCACAGCATGCAAATGGAAAGAACTGAAAGTTTTTAGCCTAAGTGCATCTTTACTGTTGATACGCCCATGTCTGGTTGATAATAGAAGAGTGTACTTCTGGTCTGGTAAATCTTAGCTTCCATAGAGTGTTTGTATTTTTCTCACTGCAATTTTGCTGAAACACTGCACTTCTGTTATCTTATATGGTGAAATCACTATTTACTTGACATGTCTGGCGGTTTCAAGGTTTTGACCAGCACATATTCTGACCAACCGGATACCTCAAAGGTCTTTTATATCATATTGTCTTTCATTTGTTTATCCATTAAACTGTCAAATAAACATTTTATCATAGTGAAGTTCACTATGTCAAGTTTAATAATTGTTTCTTTGTTGGACAATTAATAAAGGTGTGGGCCAGAAAGCTTCATTCAATGCTGACTTGGATGTGTTTACACAGTTTCTATTTCAAAACAGGTTTTTTAAATGAATATATATTATAAACAGCAGATTCATGGGTTTCTATGAAGTGCACAAAAAAAATGTCTGATTGCAGTCTGGAAAATATAAGAAAGCCTGATGGAGCGACCAGATATATTTTGAAGTATTTGTAAACTGTGTAAACATGTCAGTCAGCCCTGTTGTTGTTGTTGTTTTTGTAGGGTTTAACGCCATTTTCCAGCACACAATAGGCTATACATGGCGGCCAGTATTAATGGTGAAGGAAGAACCCGGGAAAACCATGGAAAGAACCACCGACCCATGAAAAGCTACTGGCAAGCTTTCTCACATACCCACATTAGCCGAATCCAAGACTTGAACCCACGCAGACAGAGGTGAGATGGCAGTGATCCATAACAGACAGCGCTTTAGACCACTCGGCCACTCGGGGGCCCCCAGTCAGCCCAGTCAGAACGAATATCAATATCATCATACATATATAGAATGCTAAACAATAGCTTCTGATATTTCTCTGTACATATTTATACAGTTGTGCTTAATTAGATCCTTCATTTTGAAGATGCATTAGTTGATGCTGAATTTGATTCTTGGTAACATTTCAAAACTATGTATTATCCTGGATTTGAGTGTGATGCTTGATTTGGATTTTTAACATAGCTTTAAAAAAATTTCAGTCATATCGCTATGATGTCTGCAGTGTGGCAGTTTAGTGATGTCTAGCACTGTTGCATCATGCCGCAGACATGTAGCATGATGTCCCCCACAGTCACATTACCCTGACACCAAGCCAACCAGTCCTAACACTAACCTCTTAATGCTGAGCGCCTGGCAAGGCTGCTGTCAGTACCAATTTTGTAAGTCTTTGGTATGACTCAGCTGGGGTTCAAACCCGCGACCTCCTGCATCCGAGGCCGACATTCTAACCACTAAGCCACTGGAGTGGTCGGAAAACTGATAAGGACTTTTTTGACAAAATGACACAATTTAACAAAAGGTTAAGCCTCCAGCAATTTTCAATATGTGAAAAGTGCTAACATTACAGAAGCATCTGGGTGCCAAGTCAGTCAAATTCCTTGCTATGTCTTGCTGACAATACTCCACTCTGTGGGAGATGTATTCACAAGTAAAAGCTACAAATAGTCACAGGTAAGTACTGCATAATTAGAACAAGTTTTACCCATCAAAAGCTACATTTTCATGAGTCAACATTTTCATTACCATCATTTTTCTTTCTACCCTGTAACTTTAAACTTTTTGGAGGTTAAGAGATCAAACTTGGTATACATGGATGTTTTCATTACATGGTGTGTTTCATATGACAGTGTGCATCCTATCTTCAGAATTGATTTTAACAGCAGCAATGGCTTACCATAGCTATTGTTTAGGTTTAGCTTTCTTTTTTGTGCCAAAAAAAATGCACTGTCCGATTGATGTGCATACATCCTTCTTTGGAGTGAAGAATTGTCAGTATGATGCAATTCCTCATGCAACTTGCCTTGTTCTTGGTATGTTATGCGCAAAACAAGCACACACAGTTCATCTTTTTTAACGACGTAGATGTGATCAGATGTGTGCCAAATTTACCAGAGAAAATTTGCCTGTAGCAGTGTTTTTGAACTGTAATTTTAGCCTGGCTTCTACAATAATTTATCTCTAATAGTGTTACATTATCCATTTGTTTTATTCCAAATCTGTACATGATAACCTTTTCCCTCTAGTTTCAGTTCCTTCAGGGGCATGGGATTACTTCATCCGAAGGGGTCAGATTCACTTGCTCTCTAGGTAGCAGTAAGTCATTGCATGCAAGGAATAATGACAGCTTACTCACTAGACACTACATGTTCTTTAGTCTAGATTGACAAAACAGGAAGCACATCATATACTGTATCCATATATTTGATTCATAGCATTGAATTTTTTTCAAATTGCTATTGTGTGTGTGTGTGTGTGTGTGTGTGTGTGTGTGTAATGATGGGATTGTTAACTCATTAACCCCTGGAGGTTTTTGTCGTTTTCGTCTGAAATGAGAGTAGGAAACACATGTTGTGGGCTATTTCTGAATACATCCAAATACATCAACTTCCAGGTGATTTTCCAATTACCTAATGCCTAGTTGTGTTAGAAACATCATTTTTTATTGGATATTTTGCTCGCACATCAGCAGAAGGGTAAAAGTTGGAGTTTTTTTCATGGACCCATCATTTTCATATCGAGACCACTCTTTATTCCAAATGCCCATCTTATCCTACTTTTTGCAAAGGTTCATCTGTCAGTTTGCAGTTCATACCGGTCTGCCTTAGAGACCAAAAAGTCTAAAATCCAGACACAAAATCAGATTTCAACCATGGGCGAATTTTAGGTGGAAAAAAACGGGGTAAAAAAATGAGGATTTTCCCTCTGTATTTTGTAGTGCAACTAGAACTTCCAGATTATTTGGTATCATTGTAGAACTACATGTCTACCTTTCAATAATACCACCCACTTTAGTGTATCATACATGTCCTTGACACTACAGCGCTCGGCAGTAGGCTATTACCTCCTGCCACGTAATTGCAGCACCAGGGGTTAACGAGTTAAGCAAAAAGCAACTCCAACTTTTACCCTTCTGCTCATGCACGAGCAAAACAGCCAATAAAAAAAGATGTTTCTAACACAACTAAGAATTAGGTCATAGTCTGACTCTACATCCCCATTTGTTTGTACCCCCCTACCAATTTCAATAATGGAAACATTTAATGTGATAAAATGTGCAAGGAACTTAATCAATTCATTCATTGATTTACAATTTCTAACCTGACTGTGAGTAAAGTGTCCCTAACACCATGATCATCTGCACGTTTCATGCTTAACAGAAGTTTTCAATATAACAGACAGACATGCCCAAGATCCATTTCCAGTTCCTGGACAAGTCCATTTCCAGCACAGGGGTGTGTGTGCGATTACAATGTACATTCATATGTCGTCTGCTTCCGATATGGACAGTGTGAAATAAAGCAAAGGAAAACAAATTTGCCTTTCACGTGGATTTAACAAGCGGTTTAATTTCTATGTTCATGTGTTCATAATTCCAAACTCTCAACATAATGGTAATTTACGGAATTATCCAGCAGTTACCATTATGATGTCTGATGGAAATAAACTAGCCCATAGTGAACTCAATATGGCACCGTGTTAGTATGGAAAATCCGTTAAGTATGAAAGGTGCAGGGGATGCCAGTATTAATGCCATCCTGGTCAAAATCTGGTTAGAAATTATAAATCAATGATTCAGTTGACTTAGTTCTGAACACTTTTTATCACATTAAATGTTTTTGTTATTGAAATCGGTGTGGGGGGGGTAGAAACAAACAGGGATGTATAGTCAGACTATAATGGAAAATCACTTGGTAGTCGATGTATTAGGATGTATTCAGAAATAGCCTACAAAATGTGTTTCCTACTCGCATTTCAGGTGAAAACGACCAAAGTTGCTAATTTAAATTATTCATTTGATTGGTCTATTCTATGCAAGATGAACTTTAATGGAGGAAGTTGTTAATTTCCATCATTCACCTGCAGTGCATGTGCAGGCAGAAAAAAAGTTGACACAATTCCTGTTGTTTACACTACTTCATTTGCAGGTGCTCACCAATAATTAAAACACAGACACTGGGCTGCACCAATTAATACTGCAAATTAACATTAATAAGATATATTGGGCCCTAATCAAGACAGATGCCACAAATCTCTGTATAGTCGGAATTCTTAATTTCCTCTGTGTATTTTCATTAGTTCAAATGCTTCTGTTCAATGAATGTGTTTATACTGAATAAAATTGTGGCTTGGCAAAGAATTATCAGTTACAGTGCATTTAAAATGGATATTTCACACCTGAAGTTTCAAACTGAAAGTAATTAATTATATAGTTGATATTTAAAATTTACAAATGAATACCTGCCTCAGCTGAAAAAGGTAAATTTCATTATAAAATTTTAGGGGACTGTATTATTTTCTAAAGTATATCTTCCTTGATAAATAATTAATAATCATATATGTATGTACAAATACATTATGACCAATTAACGAAAATTTGCAAAACTTTAAATTTTAATGCCATCAGACAGAGGAACGAAAGGTTATTCTTATTCAAATAAACTTACTATAGATGTTAATACAACATGGATGCCTCACCAATCTGATTTAATTCAAGAGCAAAGTGCCAAGTCAAACAGGGGCCACAGCTCCAGTTTTTTTTTGTCAGAAAATAGTCAAAAGTGAACCAGACCAACATCTTCTGAATGTGAAATCTTGTACAAAACTTTGTTTCAATCCATGTTATCAATATAAAGTTACTGAGAAGACATGAAATATTGCACCACCCACTGACTGAACTGAGACGAAATGAAATTCACAACATGATGGGATGGAATGGGCAGACACTAACCATGGGGCATTAAAAAGACCAATATTGCACCACCCACTGACTGAACTGAGACGAAATGAAATTCACAACATGATGGGATGGAATGGGCAGACACTAACCATGGGGCATTAAAAAGACCAATATTGCACCACCCACTGTCTGAACTGAGACGAAATGAAATTCACAACATGATGGGATGGAATGGGCAGACACTAACCATGGGGCATTAAAAAGACCAATATTGCACCACCCACTGACTGAACTGAGACGAAATGAAATTCACAACATGATGGGATGGAATGGGCAGACACTAACCATGGGGCATTAAAAAGACCAATATTGTACCACCCACTGACTGAATTGAGAAGAAATGAAATCCACAACATGATGGGATGGAATGGGCAGACACTAACCATGGGGCAATAAAAAACAAATATCGCACCACCCACTGACTGAACTGAGCATCATCAGATCATGATAGAGTTTTTAAATATTCAACCAATAAAACTGGTCTTTAATGTACTCTAAAGATATAATAAAACGCTGTCATTCATGGACACGTATCCTCTCTAATGAGGATCAATATGGAATGGAAACTAATAAACGGATTTAAGTGTTGTCCTTCATGGAGGTGTCCTCTGTACTGAAGATACCAATGATAGTGTCAGGGACCCTTTGGTGACAATCAAGTTAGAAATAATAGATCAATGAATAGATCCATGAAGAAAATGAGTCTATTTGATATCTGTTACCAATTAAAAGTTCTAAAAATGTAAAAATCTACTGCACAAACACTTTACAAATAGATAAACCCTTACAAATAAAAGTATACATGAAGTACTAAAAGGTACAGAGCCCCTTCAAGGAAATAATGGTCTAGTGGCCAAAAAGAAGTTCCAAGAATTCAAGATCAGACAATTTCTTCCATTTAACATTTAGTGTCAAAAGCAATATCAAGTCTAATTAGTTGCTATGGATGTCAGATTTGCAGCATTTTTAATTAGGACCAACAAACATCATAAAAAGTCTTTTGGTGGAAACCCGATGTCATGTGACTTTCCAATTTGGAGAAGTAACAATAACAAGATATTCAAGATGTCTGCCTTGGTCGCCATTGTGTATACCATAATGGCACCATCTCTACTTGGAACCAACTATACCTCACAAGAGGACTTAGGTAAAAGCACAACATACATATGACCTGCAATCTAGAAAAGTAGCCATAACAAGATTTTCTAGATGACCATTCTGGTGGCAGCTATATTGGAAGTCAGATGGGCAACAGTCTCATATATGACCAAAATAGACATATAAGTAGTCTTTCAGTGTTGATATGATCATTCATTTAGGAGCAGTACTAACAAAATTTACATGACCTTGAATCTGAGATCACTAACTTATCTCAATGTCAAGATATAATCAAATGTCAAGTTTCCCCGAAAACAAGCATGCATTTTTGGGAAAAGAATGATTAAGATTTTTCATGAACAGCCATAATGGATGAAGGTTTGCTGCATAAGAAGACTGGACCACCTGCGGTGTCAAAAAGGTTGGAGAGCACTGACCTAAGTGGTATGCAACAACTGGTCTAATGTCCATGTATAAGAATTAATCACAAAGGGCTTTAAAATTACACAGCACAAGGGAAAGTGTGATTAGTGAAGTAAGACAGAAGCTGAGATGCTCAAGAAAATTACATAACACCTGCTATTAATGAGCCATTGTTTACATGTTATGCCATTTTAAAACCTGGGATTTTGACTAATAAGAAAAAGAATATAATGGGAAACATTGTCATTGGGAGGGTTTTACACATGCTCAGCCTCAGGCTTACTCCAGTGATGCCTCCAATCCATAACATCTAAAGTATGCTTGGAGGGGGGGGGGGCATTACTTTTTATAAGCATTGGGCCTCACATGTATAAATTAGTGTTTAAAGGATAACAAAAAAAACCACACAAAAATCAACTACTGTCAATTCATATGCAAAACCACTTGTATAAAAATTTGTTTAAATTGATATACTGTAAATAATTTATTACTGTCATTACTATTACTATCATTATTATAGTTATTATTATTAAATTTACTACTTAATGTCTGAACTGCCATTTTAAGAATTCCCCGAAGGGAAGATACCAGCTCTGATGCACTAGCAAATGTCAATACTGAATGATATGAATTACTTTTAAATAATGAACATCATGTTGAAGCTTTTGTAAAATAAATGTCCGTTTCATTACTGTTGTGTAGAGTACTAAAATAGCACCTTGAACTCTATATTTCATGGAAGAAACCAATTAAAACTTAACCACATGTCCCATATCCCAAGCAAAAGCATACTTTGCTTCATGTAGATTCATAGGGACAATACCTCCCATGAACCTTGAATTAAGAGCAACTTAAAGCACTAGTTCTAACCTAATTATTGCAGAGTTTTCATTGACTGAGACTTTACAACACTATCAGTTACAGGATAATTTAAAAGTATGTCACAACTATTTCTTCAGATATAAGGACTGTCTACCCTCCCCCCCCCCCCCTTCAACATAACATCAAAATGATCCAGGTAATACAGCACTTTGTGCCATCGCCCCCTTTAGTTGCAGTCTTGCCTGATTTGCGTAAGTCATAATTTGGAAGTTTGTCCCAATACAACCACACCTATTAGCTGCAAATTTTCCTTCCGAGGGGAGTCTCTAAAATGAGAGAATATAAACAGTAGAGCTGGGCACCACAAACAATTTTGCACTGCAGTATTTCTGAACATATTACATATGTACCATGGAATAACACAATTTTATTAGGTACCAACAATTTAATGTTCTGAGACAGAAATCCTGCAAGTAAAATTCTTTCTGTCAATAGCTGGAAAAATATCTGACTCTGATTGATAGCAAAGTAACACCATATCATATACATGTACATTATATTACTGGAAAACATAATTATCCTGAGATGCAAGAAAATAAAATATCTCAGCTCAAAAAACACTTGCAGATCCCCTCCACCCACCCCACATATAATTTAAATGGGCAGAACCTTATTGAAGATAAATTTGCCATGTGCATGTTAATTGCTGTTTAAAGTGTGCTGATTAAGCCTACACTATAGCTGACATCCTGTAAAAGACATTGTGCTGACCTTAGTGAGGTTCTTGATAAAAATTTGAAGTGCTGACACCAAAGCCTGCAATTTACTTGGTATACTATGGTTATCAACAAGCAGAGAAACATTGAATGGGATGCCAACACCCATGCAAGATCAGAGAGGGCCAGTAAAAATAAAACACACTGATTCAACAAATGAGAAACTATTTTGTGGACTTGAAAAATTGTGTAAAATTCAAACAGAAAACAACAGCTCTTCTGAAAATCTCTGCATGACTAGAAGTCTTACAAAGGAGTAAATGTCCTTGATACATTAACATAAAACAACAGCTCTTCTGAAAATCTCTGCATGACCAGATGTCTTACAAAGGAGTAAATGTCCTTGATACATTAACATAAAAACAACAGCTCTTCTGAAAATCTCTAGATGACTAGAAGTCTTACAAACGAGTAAATGTCCTTGATACATTAACATATGCATGAAAACAAATTACACTTTTGTTTTCTTTTTCCAAAGGTTTGGATTGCAACCAAATATCTTTCACAAGATCCCATTTGGCCACAAGGTTGTCATGAGTGACACAAGTCAAATATGTCATTAAAGAATCACGAAGATCATTAGATTTGTAATATTCAAAATTAATTTAAGACATAAAACTATTTTGTAAAATAGAAAAATTAATAAATTATTCTGTCATGAAATATGAAAACATGCTGTTAATTCCATTAAATTTGTTACAAGAAAAACTTGGGCATTTCTGTACATTCCTAACTGATAGAAACTACCAAAGTACCAGTACACTGAAAAAGTGCCATGATATGTATCATTGGAAAAAATACTGCACTTAACTGGTATACGAGTTATACCATACACCTTCCATCAACAGTTCCTTGTGTCAAGGGAATCTGGTAGGAACTAACACTACAAGCCATGATGAAAGGAAACCCACACTGAGATGGCCATTATGGGATTACAATAAGAGCTTTCAAGTCATTTTCACTCACAACTTTGTTCATAATTTTCCCATCTACTAAGTGGAAAGGAGGAAATTGTATGAAACACTTGTGTCAGCCATAGGTGTCAGCCATAGGAAAAAGCATTTCTCTATTTAACATCCACTCTATATATTTTTTTAAATTTCTGGAATAAAACATCAGTACAAGTATCATCTACTAATGACAAATAGATGACTGAAATGTAGACATCTCTTTCAAAGGAGTGACCACTGCCATGTAGATTTATGAAGATTGTTCATTTCAATGTATAGAGTGACATCATTAATTTATGAGACTGCACATGTATTGCCATTTCAGAGCAACAGTATTTTTATTCTGAACCAGACAATGGAGAGACTGTAAGGTACGTTGTTGTTTTGTGGGTTTTTGGTACCATTTTTCAGCACGTAAGGCTCAACATGGCATCCAGAACATTTGGTGGAAGAAGAAAATTACAAGTTGTGAAAGATGGTGTTTCAAGATATTCTATATAATGTATGATAATTGGATTCTTCAACTGGCCAATGGAGACAAATAGGTTCATTTGTATCCACTGAAAAAACTCACCGTTCATCTTTTGGATGCATGTCAACAAAATCAAATGTTATGAGTCTAAGCTTTTTAACATTGCATTTTATTTCTTCTGTTATGTATATTTGATTTATATTTAATTGTTTGTATGTTTTAAAATCTTTTAATTTTTAATGTACTAGGAATTTGATATTTTCCAGAAATTAGTTTGACCTGAATTTAGTTGTAAACACCAAATTTTTTATCTTTTGCTGACCTAGTTCTTGACCTTGATTGAGAATCAAGTAAACAACTTCTTCTTTTAATTCTTTTTTAATATGTGAATGATAATAATGAAATCGAGGCTGTACTGGAATATGTGATCTTGGACATGTGAATACCTTGTAAACTGTTCTGGAATGTGATCATGTGACTCTCATATGGGTATCTGTTTTGCGCATTATTTGTCTGTATAACCTTTGTCTGTGGAGAAATAATTTCAGTAGGGCTTTACACTGGAAAGTGTTCGTTTGTGACCAGTTCGGAGTTACATTTTAATTTTTATTCAAATTATCTGGATTCTAAAAGATTAATTCCTTCTCCTGAAAATATTTGAGTGCTCATAAAGAATTCATGGACAAAGATATTTATTTAAATTTTATTCAGAAATTCAAACACTGGAATACTGTTTGTGAATCAGCAAAGAACTGTAGACACATTCGTAATATAAAGGCGACAGGATATGTCATTGCTTTCCATTTTTTATTTTTTGTCCAGACTCAAACTTGAACTCATTAGAACATTTCATTCCTAGGACATCTAAAATTTAATTTGTGGATTATTCTTGGATTATTTTTGGATTTGATTCTTAACACCATAAGTTCTTATTTTTTTTATTTTTACAGTGTTTTTCCAGAGAAATAAATTATTTGTTAAATTTTTCAAAGCTTGTTGTTTTCACTCTTTCTTTTGTTACTGTTTATTAGAGCCTAAACACGTAACATAAGACTTCAGATCAATATTTTGGCTATGTCTTACTTTATCAGACAGGTTTATATGTGCATCAAAATTCTGGTACTAGTTAAGACCAAGAACTTTATCTCTTCCCTCTAAAGCTTGTTCAAAGGCATCATCTAGTAAACCAATAAAGAAGATGTCTCGTAGAAAGAATGTCTTGGTGTACATCTGATTAGCACTGTACACATACATGTATATCTTCTTTCTTTTTCTCTTTTTTTAAAACTTTTTCATCCATAAGGAAAGACTTTGAATTAAATGAATCCTAGTGAATCAGTGAGAAATCCAGATTTAATTTCAGGAGTCAGAATAAAGTGTACCTTGGCCATAAAACTTTTTCCTGCATACAGTTTTACATTATTTCCAGTATAAATTGGGGAATAAGTTGATGTTGATGATGTCATCAATGCAATAAGAGGGACAAATGCCCTCTTGTATGAACTATAAATATGGTGGCTTCAGATTTTGGTAATGATACTCTGTGCATTAGAAACCACAAGGCTAACAAGCAAATTTATTAAGTATTATAATATTGTTCATTTTTATACACATTTTAAAAAATGTTTATCGATCAGAACACTGAAATAAGCATCTCTTCAATCAATGGATACGATAAAATCATTTTCACGTATTTATTTCCCAACAAACAAAAAATCCACCTTGCTTAAAAATATTCATGAATTACAAAGTCATTCCAAGTCTTTTGATCCCCCTCCCCCAGTGAGCTTGCAGCTTGTGTTTCTGCAAGTTAATCAAGTTTGACTATCGGCAAAATTGCATCTCTAACAAATAGTTCAATGTCCCAAAAATCTTGTCAGCATTATATGCTTTATGTTGAAAATCTCAGTCCTATGTGTTTATGGGTTAATATTGAAATTCCATTTCACTGCCATTTGGTCATGTTATATTTGTCCCATTTTGTCAGTATTTGTATCAAAAAAGGTTCATTCAGAATTCAAGCCTGGTCTATACTGTAGGCAACCCCTAAGAGTGTTGACTTTTGGCACAATTTCTCAGACACAGCAGTTAATGTTTTCTTTGCTAAGGTCAAATCCTGACTGGCAGTCAAGTTTCATATAGTTTCCATGTCACAAATATTACTCAACAACAGCATGCATATTTAAATATGACACCAATATTTGGGGCAAATACCCAATTAATGCACACAAAGGTGAGCTGTCTCTTATTTCAGGTTGAAATGATAGCACTTGCCTGTCGATTGTGGGATTTCTTACGAGATGAAATGGTAAGAAATAAACCTAAAACAATACAAAGTACATACTTAGAATACAAGACAAATACAATACAGAATATAACCGACACAAATACAATACATAGTGTACAACCCACCCATCGGCATTTTTAATTTTATCACAGAAAAATATAAATGATATCTTACCAGACTCGAGGGGTATAGTTTTTTTCAAATTATATTCATCCCTGGTCTTTCACTTGTACTGTCCGTTTAAAGAACTAGAGTCAGAATGCTAGAAGCTTTTCCTAGTTTGGCGGGGAAGTGATTTTAATACTCATGAAGCACAGGAATCATGCACCGCGATCAATCACTCACTTGCTCACTCACTCATGACAACCATGCACATTGGTACAACGATGCAAGTCCTGGCTGACACCCACACCCACCCATATATATATATATATCCAGCATACAATTTATTCAATTCAATTAAGTATGGTCGACTGATCCAACATTATTCTGGTTGCTAGCTTGTCAATAACTGACTTTGACTTTGGATGCGAGCTTTGTTCTTTTTCATGGAGGATAAGTCCATGTTAGCAACACTGCCGACAACACTGAATCCTGCAAAGTCTGACATCTCTGTGTCAGACAGGCTAAGTGATGGTATACTGTAGCGTCCTTGTCAGCAGCCATTTCCAATTTCTAACTCTGCAAAGGCATGGTACAAATCGACCCAAACAGCATTTGAAGATTGGCTGCTTTAGCAGAGGTATCAACAATATAATAAACAGCAATGTAATACAATGTAAAACAGCAATGTAATACAATGTAAAACAGCAATGTAATACAAAGCAAATTTATCACTTACTTTAACACAAAACTCAACAAAATACTGACCATACTGTTGAAAATCAGTCTGTAATCAGAATACATGTACCTACTATCTATTGTGAGCACAATGTGAAATATGGCATCGAGTGTGGACAACTCTTTTATAGCTGGTGTCACTTGATTTACTGATCTTTAAAGAGTGCCTCTCAAACAAAAATGTGGGTGAAAATGCTCAATTATACACTTGAGGCCTAAAGCTTATGAAAATTGTGCTCTTTAAATAAGCAATTTTTGTGCTAAAATTTTCAGAAAACAATTTACTTGTAACTTAAACAACTTGATCTCCCACAACAGTAAAGGGTGCATAGCAAAGGTCTTTGCCTTCAGCAGTTTCTTTGGCTGGGCCTTAAACAGATGAACTTCAGTTGGAAAAGGAAAGATTGGAGAAGACAGGTAATCTGGGACCAAAACTCGATTTCAAGATGACAGCAGGGCCTCATCATTATAAAGACTGGTTGATTGGTTTTTAATGGCATTTTGAACACATTATCAGCTACAATAGGTTGATGAAATGGAAGCTAAGTACCTTCCCCAAGAACACAATAATGCAGCTGACCCTGGTTGGCATGGGCAAATATCGAACCTGTGACCTTTTCTTTCCAAGACTGCTGGTCTACCACCTGAGCCACCATATATATGGCGAAAAGGTGTACAATAACTTTAAAAATAAATTCAGTCCTATGTAGAATCAAAAGGGGGGGGGGTGTTGTTTGGCCATAAATATTCAAAATCATGACAATGAGCAATACTAAAAATTAACTCATTCAAAGATATCATCAAATTAAAAGCTGAATTCGAAAACTTTACTGAAATCCAACAAAGCTAAATAAAGATACATTATCATGGCCCTTAATTCCTGTAAATGAGGCCATGGAACATTGGAAGCCTAACTTGCTCAAGTTCACATCAATCTGAAACCACAACAAATCTAACTGAAGTTATCTTATAGAAACCACAGTCAAGGGACAAGCAATCAGGGGGACATAACTCTTCTAAATGAGACTAAATCCATATGCAAGTTTATCTGAAAATGTTCATAGCAAAATGCATCTGAACAAGTTGAACAATTCTTAAGCTATCTCAGTTACAAGCAACATCACATGAGAAGGTTGTGAGTTTGTGTGTTTTGGATTTGTACCAAATCTTTAACAATTTTAGTCCTATTGATACTATGTTTGCAGTGTGGAAGTTTATAGTGATGTCTATGGCATCATATAGCCAACATGAGGTTGTCCCACCGTGTCATATTATCCTGACAAGCCAACCAGTCCTAACACTAACCTCTTAATGCTATGTTCTAAACGAGGCAGCCACTAGTTGTTGTTGTTGTTGTTGTAGGGTTTAACGCCATTTTTCAGTACATGCTAGGCTATACATGGCAGCCAGTATTAATGGTGGAGGAAGAACCCGGGAAAACCCCGGAAAGAACCACCGACCCACGAGAAGCTACTGGCAAGCTTTCTCACATACCCACATTAGCCGAATCTGAGACTCTAACCCACACAGACAGAGGTGAGATGGCAGTGATCCATGACGGAGAGCGCTTTAGACCACTCGGCCACTCAGGGCCCCGCAGCAGCCACTAGTACCATTTTTACAAATCTTTGGTATGACTTTCTAAGGCTGGGGTTCAAAACCATGACCTCCCACACAGGGCCGGCACTACCATATAGGCAAACTAGGCAGCCACCTAGGGCGCTGATTTCGGGGGGGGGGGGGGGGGGGCATTTTTAATTTTTTTATATTGTTTATAAATTTGGAAATTGATATTTTCCTGGGGAGGTGGGGTGCAGAATCTAACCTTGCCTAGGGCACCAGATAGTCTGGCCGGGTCTGGCGCCGGCCCTGCTCCCACACCATATAAAGTTAATTGTCACGGGCTATAACTCTATCCAATACAAAATTGACAAGACTATAAAAGAGACCTATAGGTCTTAAGACAATGTACAGACCAAGCTGCATACATGGATCTGCTTTTGATGGTGTGTAATACTGATGGAAATTGGACTGTGACTAGAACAAATTGGGCTGTGACTAGAACAAATTGGACTGTGACTAGAACAAATTGGGCTGTGACTAGAACAAATTGGGCTGTGACTAGAACAAATTGGTCTGTGACTAGAACAACTTGGGCTGTGACTAGAACAAATTGGACTGTGACTAGAACAAATTGGACTGTGACTAGAACAAATTGGGCTGTGACTAGAACAAATTGGACTGTGACTAGAGCAAATTGGACTGTGACTAGAGCAAATTGGACTGTGACTAGAACAAATTGGACTGTGACTAGAGCAAATTGGGCTGTGACTAGAACAAATTGGACTGTGACTAGAACAAATTGGACTGTGACTAGAACAAATTGGACCTGAAAAGATAAAACATTTAAAAGCAAGACTACATGTAATAGGCAGTTCACTTACTGAATGACATCAAATTATTACATTAGTTGCAGGGCTATTCTGATTACAAGCATCATCCATGTGAAATACAAGTTGATTGTCAAGGTCCATTAAGCTGTTCAAAAGTGAGCTGAGAAGACAAAACCCACAAAAGGCACATCTAGGCTTATGTGACAATGTACACACCAAATTTGTAGCAGAATTTGATGAATGGTTCCCATTCAAGGTTGGTTAGTTTTTATTTTTGTTTTAACATGTTGCTTGCTCACCTGCAAGAAGTGTGAATGGACTATAGCCATTAGACTGGTGGACTGATGAATGGATAGAAAATGTGCTTACTCTATGGCTCCCACATCTCACTGAGGGATACTGAACTAACTGGATGTTATTCTGATGGAAACATGGTACTAATTGTAGGGGAAAATGGGAACCAGCCTGGAAATGGGTTGACATAAAATATATATGGGTTTGGCTGGCCAGGATTGGTTAATAATGCAAGCTATGTTTTAGGAAAAAGAATCTTTTGAGAGCTTATCCTAGCTGTAAGTCAAAAAAAATTAGAGACATTGTTTTACTGATGGAATTTCAGTCCTTTAACAGTCTTGAGTTTGGAACACTCGTTACTAAAATTAGCACCTGACTCTTTGGTGCGGAATTGAAAGCATACGTTTCAAACACATGTAGGTCCAGAAAATGCTGCGGCTCATTTCCTTTCCTCTACAAAGAAGTTGACATCCAGGTTTCATCTATACTGATAAATATTGGTTTGATCACAAGCACTGAGAAATTTTATGTTATTGAATTTTATGTATCATGTTGTTTGCATATGTTTATTATGAGAACTGAATTAGTACTGCGAGTTCTATGATGGTATACTGTAAACATTCACTGAATTCTGCAACTGTTAGATGAAGGCTAATAGATTCATTTACATGGTACTAAGAAAGGAAATGGAAAATTTGGTTGGAATAACCCTTGATAAAAAGTTCATACGAACAGTAACTCTTGTAACTAACAAATCCTGAAGATACATTTCTTAAGGGTTATGATCACAAATTATAGTAGCAGCAATCCCCAATACTCTGGGGAACTATACAGGCTCAATGACACTTAACTTAATGTAATGCTGTATGGCAGAAATATACATTGGTAGACATCTCAACTGCGCAGGAAATCAATCGGAAGTAATATTTACATATGTGTCAGCATACAAAAACCAGAAACTCCTTATTTAATGTTACAACATTTCAAAGATCCACATGGCTTGTTCATGAAAAGTTGGAATAGGAATAAACACAGGATACAGACCTAACCATGGCAATTCAGCATACAGTAAGCAGTATCCGACTCAAAAACCATGGGTCACAGCTTTGATGCTTGCCAACATCAACTGCCTCAGCGTGTCCTTAGAAAAGGCACTTGGCTTCTGTTTCCTTGGCATGATATAGCCAATAATATAAAGAAAGTGCAATTAAAACCATTCCATCAAGAAACCAATTGTATACAGAATGCATACTGTTCACCAATTTATTCCAGCCAAATCTTTGTTTGCCTAATCTCATCTCATAGCAAACAAGTCAGGAATGGTCCTATTATTGGCATGCAGCTCCATAATAAAAAAGGAAATGGGTCACTGTGACTTCCTTTTCCTTCTGTAACAAGAAATGGTTAATCAAGAAATCAATTTTGATGAACGAGTAGATGGCCACTCTGTTACAGGTGAGCAAATAACCTATACAAAAAGATCTATTCAGTTCCTGACAACCGACTGATTTATACATTGTCTGAATGGGGTTTAATCATCATATGAAGGTTTTCACAGTGCGGAGACAAACTGAGTAAAAACAAGATTTTCAAGATGGCTAGCAATGAAGCCATATTTGAGATAAGATTATAAGATTATCACCATTTTCATCAAGGCCCACTTGATTTTTAGTCTTCTGGTGAAAATCCCGTGTCAATATGACTTCCATTTAGAAGTAGTAATAACAAGATTTTCGTGACAGATGCCATACAGTCATACTGAACATCAGACTGGCACCATTAAGATCAACTATACATCATAAGAAGTCTTTTCGCGGAAACACCATGCTGATATGGCCATCCAATGAGAAGGAGTTGTGCTAACAATATATTGTCTGAGCAGAATCATGTTCATTTAGAACCAACTAGACATCACAGGAAGTATTCTGATGAAAACCCTATATCAATACAACTTTCTGGAGCTGTGATAACAAGATTTTCAAGACAGCCATATTGGACATCAGTATGGCACCATTTTCATTTCAGACAAATTAGACATCATAAGAAGTATTTTAGTGAAAACCTCAAAGATTACATTTTCAGTTATCTAGGTTAGCAAACTTTCACTGACAGGCAGAAAAAACACAGCTTTTCCACAACAAAGAACTCTCTTTTCCATCTCTTATCAGGTTATCAGTTAGGTGAAATGCTGTACAGCCAGCCATTCTGACTCCAGTGAAAGTTTAGGTCTATTTTTATTTAAAAAAAAGGACTGTAACCTGCATAAAGCCTAATCAATTTCCATTATTAGATGACTTTCTATTAATAGTCTGACCAGCATTGAACCTTAACCATCCAAACTGACAGTTCATCCTAAACAATACTTTTATCCCCAAAACATTCTATTTTTATGAACTTTCTGTCATTTATAACCTGATTTTTAAATGCAAAAATCAATTTTATGTGATGACATCTAGACCTGAATATAGTGAGATGTTTTTTGGTAAGTCATCAAGTGAGTTACATGCTCCAGAATCAGGTGTCCAATGATTCCAAAACTAATGTAAAATACACAAAACTGCATATGTTTTGTTACGAGTAGGCAGAAAGAACGAGTTTGATATGGAATAAGGATATAAGTAAGGCGATCAGGCCTTAATGTACTCATAAGCGATGTCAAAACAGTCCTTTACAACAACTCAGAACAAAAGCCAAATCAGATGTTGTATTACCTACCACCCTCTTTGATGCTTCCTAAATATACTGTGTGAATGAAATTCAAATAAATTGGATGAATAAAAGTTAGATTAACTGCATCTAAAAATATCTACACCGAACTTCAAAGATGCTAAGTAGTATGAATACGGGTGTGCAATCTGGAAATAAGGACTGAACTTCACTGAATGCCAAATCAAGCATGTAAACATTAGATGGATAGGTAGTAAGATAATGTAGATTCTATGAAAATTCATTATAGATTTTAATCCGTCATAAATAAGGACATGGAAACCAATATGGATCATAGTCTGTCAAAACATGGACCCAGAATTCATTACTTGCTTTAATGTATTAAAACAAGAGCCTAAAATTCATTATAGGCCTTAGTATTTCAAAACATGATCATGGAATTCATTATAGGCCTTAGTGTTTCAAAACATGGGCATGGAATTCAGTATAGGCCTTAGTGTTTGAAAACATGGGCATTAAATTCATTATAGGCCTTAGTATTTCAAAACAAGATCATGGAATTCATTATAGGCCTTAGTGTTTCAAAACATGGGCATGGAATTCAGTATAGGCCTTAGTGTTTCAAAACATGGGCATGAAATTCATTATAGGCCTTAGTGTTTCAAAACATGGGCATGGAATTCAGTATAGGCCTTAGTGTTTCAAAACATGATCATGGAATTCATTATAGGCCTTAGTGTTTCAAAACATGGGCATGGAATTCAGTATAGGCCTTAGTGTTTCAAAACATGGGCATTAAATTCATTATAGGCCTTAGTGTTTTAAAACATGGGCATGAAATTCAGTATAGACCTTAGTGTTTCAAAACATGGGCATGAAATTTATTATATGCCTAAGTCTGTTAAAGCAGTTGTATGATATATATTATAGGTCTTACTGTCAAAATAAGATCTGGAATTCATGATAGGCCTTGATGCTTCAAAACAAAGATCAGTAATTTATTTTAGGCTTTTATAAAATCATGGGATGGAATTCTTTAAAGGCCTTAGTGTGTCTGTGAATCTTTCAATATGTCAAAACAAGGGTCTGAAATTCATTGTCAGCCTCAATCTGTAACACCATGGGTCTGAAATTCACTGTCAGCCTCAATCTGTAACACCTTGGGTCTGAAATTCATTATAGGCCTTAGTCTGTCAAAACAAATCCTAGAACTCATGCAGCTTTCCTCAGACTTTCTAGATAAAAGAAATACAGTATATTAACATTTTAATTTGCTTTTTCATCAGCTTGAAAGCCATGTATCTCCAACACAGAACTTTACTCAACTCCATTATTTACTTAATATTATTCTGACCAATCAAAAGGCTGCATCTGTCAATGTTGAATAATATTCTGACCATTCAAAATGCTGTACCAGTGCTAGTGTTGAGTAATATTCCAACCAATTAAGAAGGCTACATTTGTCAATGTTGGGTAATATTCCTAAGTCTGGAAGAACATTTGTTACTTGAAATCTTGAGTAAAGTTTATAGCACAGGGGTCTGACCTGAACATTTCAAATAATTTGTAAGTCTTAGTATTTAATTAGATGACATTCTTGAGTGGGATACCAGACATATTCGGTGGGGCAACAAAAATATTAGGAGGGATATCAAGGGCACTTTAGCAACCAAGTTTTCTCTGACAATACCTAAGTCTTAGAGTTCCATACCCAGGGATATCACTGGTATCACACAAGAGATTATTGTCTTATTGTTTTTTTACAACTCCAGCTTTCCTATTTTTGTAAGATCAGCCCTCTTATATTACTTTGTTTTATTTTCCTTGGACTGTAAACTGTACAAGAATGATTTTTTGTGGTATTTATACAGGCAAATATCTTAAACTGAATACAGACAATCTACAGTATAATAAAACCATACATCTGGACTTCGTCAATGGAGCAACTGTTATGAAGATTAGCTTTTTCTCTCACACTGATTCATTTAGTGTCTTTGCAATTATGTTTTCCTAATCAACTTTTAATGTCTACCATTTCATTTTATTTGCTCAATAGATTTTGTGTGTGTGTGTGTGTGTGTGTGTGTGTGTGTGTCATTTGGATTTTTAACATAACTTTAACAATGTCTGCAGTGTGGCAGTTTATAGTGATGTCTAACAATGGGGCATCATGCCGCAGACATGTAGCAGCTCAACAGAGTTTGAAAATCTGTTTTATCTCCAGACTTTCCTTACACTAAATCATTTTTGTCTTTTTCATGTTTCCTTTCACTGTTCATACAGGATGATAACATGATAAATAGTTATAAGCAGTTTTTGGTTTTTATCATTTAAATCATTCAATTTGAACATTTACTCTCTCTTTCTCTATCACTGTGATATACATCTGAGCAGAGACTGGAGACAGAATCTGATGTAATTAATCAATCTCGGATGTGGAAAAGCCCACACTGGATTACCAGTTAAACTTAGGGACAGCCTAACGGGTTACCACAGTTCAAACTTGGGAAAGAATAGATGAGAAAGCCTCCATCAAGAATTAGTCTAAGAAGTTCTATTAACTCCAGGTCAGTTGTCTGTTACAACAGGTTTTATACTGCATAGAAATAATTATCTAAATTCCCAATTATGAAAACAATTGTGACACCCCCACCCAAATTTCCAATGATAATGAAGATTCTACAAAGGAATATACAATTCAAAAACTTTAATGTTATGTCACTTTGGTATCTGTAAATATGGCTGTTTAGCAACAATGACCCTATTTCAAGGGAATTTGTCGATGTTCGTAAGTATGTACACTTTTGGAACACAAGAATTTTGAGGGCAGATTGTAAGTTGTCTCAAAAATATGTTCAACAGAAATTTAACCTCAAGTCATTCAAATACAATAGTATCCATATTCTGTTACCATGGTTCCAATAAATGGGAAGGATCAGGATTTGATGCTGATGACCAGGTAGTGATCTTAGAACCATCTTAAATTATGGGTCTATTTGTTGTGAAGCTATAATAGTGATGTACCAGTCTTTTCCATTTCTGTTCTTTTCTGTTTCTGTTCTCTTTGTATAATAAAGGCAAATCATTTCACTTCAATAATCGATATACATGTATATCCATGCTTAAAGTTTTGTTTTAGAAGTCTGACTAAATTTGCCTGAAGAATGTTTTAAACATATAATACATTCAGTACCAAAAATGAGTCCAAGCTTGTTTCACCTCAACTGAATAAAGAATCACCTAAAAGTACAAGAATTAAACAAATGCCCACAAAACCACAAATGTTTCTTGTTTGGAGTCAGCAGAACGAACTAGTTTGATATGGCACAAGGAAATGTCAAGACAGTCAGCTCAGGTCTCACTGGATAGTTTCGTATTTTGACCCCACCCCACCCCAATTTTTAAGGTAGAAGGCATGATTATCACAATCCTAGCATTTATAAATTCACACATAAACTAAATCTGAAATGTGGTTTACATTTACTATGAGTTAGGCTTGGAAATGGGTTGGCTTCTTGGTGACTGCCTGTCACAGTTAGACAAGCATTGGAGGTCAAATGCGTAACTTGGGCTGCAAATGAGCAGCTGACTTGGCTTGCGTATTTACGTATTTATGTGTGTCTGCTACAGAGGTAAATATCTAAAAATCTAGATGGTTGAGAGGTGATGAAAAGTATGCTAATTTGTTATAGTACTGGTGAACATTATTCATGCATAAGGCACATACTGATTCTTTTAGCTGCCTTGTCACAGGAAAATATTCAAAATAGCTCTTTCCTGTCAAAAATGAGTGTAAAAAGAGGGGTTGGTGGCAGTGTTGGTTCAGTATAAAAGCCACCAGTTGCATCAGGAATTAACCTTAATACCTCAGTCAGGATCTTACAAGCATCCTTTAAACAAAAATCATTAGTTCGTTTTTATTTGTATCTTTAATGTAATATTATTATTATTTTTCTGCAACAGGTCATCATCAGATCAAAATATGCCAAAAAACTGTCCAGTGAGACTGCTCAGACACATTCACAGGAGTTATCTACCCTGGCTCTAAACAAAACACAAATGTGGCATTCTATTTATTACAAACCCTGTCTCTTATGCTCTCTAAACATATTCATCTTCACAGCGTGAAAGGAATTCAAAACAAAAAAATTGGAAAAAGCCCTAATCAGTGTATCTAAGAACAAAGATGTGAAAACAGTGAAAATACCAATATATTTCTAGTCAGCCTGTGAAACAGAGAAATACTGACTCAGCATTTGTCTTGAACACCAGATGGAGTAAATGGGCATGCAATAAAATGTTTTACAAGTGAGAGGGGCACCAATATCTAAATGCAATGAAAATTTAAATCATGCTAATGGGAGGTAAATTTAAATATAGCAACAATGATTTTCTCAATATGATATTAAAAAAAACTATTGAACCTCCAAATGATGACTCCTCAAATTCTAAGCCCAAAAACCAAAACAAAGTTTATATAGTAACATGCACAAAGAATTCAGCACTATTTCAAATTCTATTTATTTCCTATGATGACATTGTTGTTGTTTTTGTTGGGTTTAATGCCATTTTTCAGCACACGATAGGCTATACATGGCGGCCAGTATTAATGGTGGAGGAAGAACCCGGGAAATCCCTGGAAAGAACCACCGACCCTCGAGAAGCTACTGGTATGATGAAATTTCATAATGAACTTGCAAATGCAAGAAAACTTCCCAAGAATGATGCATACATATAAATCGTGTTTTTTTAATTAAAAGTCAAAGGATCTCTGTATACTTTCACTGACCCCAAAAATCCATATTTACATTAATATCAAAAGGTAAACAAAATCAAATTGTTGTGTGCATGTGATTAACCAATAAATGTCAAAGAAATTCTGATAAGCTGAATTACTTTTGCCTTAATTCAAGTACTTTTGCCTTTAGCTCAATTACTTTACCCTCAAGTGCAATTCATTTATCCCGATGTACAATTACTTTAGCCTGAAGTTCGATTACTTTGTCTTTAAATAAAAACATAATACATCACAAATGGTCAAATTATTAATTTGATTTACAAATTATTGCAAATAAAACATGGAAATATGTAAGTTTATGGAAAAACAGAGAGGGCTGGTAAAAGCTGAAAGTCTTGGGTTTGGTGTTTTTGGCACATCAACACAAATAGGTTATTTAGCACGGAGGCAATGGAAGTAAAGAGCCATGCTCAAGAACACACCATATTAGCCATCCTGATCTAATCCAATGCAAAGATTCAAAACTACACTTTTTTTAGTCATATGTCCATCACACTACCTACCCCACAAGTCACTACAGCAAAATACTTCATGCACACTGTCAGCGTTACAAACCTATTTCTCTCAATCCACTTTATTCCATTCAAATTACATCAAAAGTTCATGTGCACATTTTTAACATAGCAACCTACATTTTACTCACCCTATATCCCATCTTTCTTCTCAAACTTAGAAAGGCCCGCTTCATTTATCTTGAACAACTGAAACAAGCTCTCCCAATAAAATTGTTGCAAGAATGCTTTTGAATCCTCTACAGATAAGCAACCAGATTTTGTGGAAATTGAAAAATACAGCTGATTAAAACTGCTGCCAAAGGTAAATTAAAGTGAAAGGTAAAGATATAGAGGTCTGTGCAATTTGTTTTTCAGTGAGTCATCCAAGGGGAGGGGATTCAACAGTATGCAGTACACTTCCAAATCCTCAAAAAGATGGGTAAACTTTCCACCTTAAACGACAGGGTTGATCTGTGTGTGGAAACGGTCTGCACTACCAATCATAATTTCATACAAATAGCGGTAATAAAATTCAGCATGGATTCCATGGAGGGTATATGTGGCATCTCACCTACCCATAATGCATCTACAATGTACATGATTTGCAAACTCTTCAACACAAAACAAAAATATTTAAACATTCCAGACTCTACTGTCATTACTTCTGATAAAGTGCTATACGTACTTATGTACAGAAGATAAAAAATACCAACTTTAATGATTGATAGAACACTAAAGTTCAATGTATGCATTACAAAAAGTCTACTTGTATACAGATGCAGCTGGTAAAAAGTTCAGCACCTACACTCAACAGCATGATCTTCATCTATCAAGTAATTAGAAACTGTTTAAAAGATGGGCCAGACCCAAATGTGATGTAAATACAGGAAGTTCTAATTGACTCGTTTCTTTTCTAGGGTTATTTTTTCAAGCATCATTAAAATAAATTTTTGAACTCCATCAAGGGACAAGACAAATTTTCCTTACAATTTGGTCTGGAAGAACACAATGTCATTTGATTTTCCACAGCTTTTATTAAAACTTTTTCTTTGGTATGAATTATCTTTTATGCTAAACGAAGCATGTTAGAAATCCACTAACCAATTTGCTGCAGAATTACTTCCCTTTCTTCAAGACTGAGTCTATTCTAAAAATTAACTGTTAACGGGAAAATTTCAAATCCATATAACGAAAAAGTGGGAAACTAAAATACAAGACATATTTAATTGAAGAGGCTTCAAAATAGGATTGCACAATTTTTGCACACTTAGCTGATCTTAAAAATTTTGGTTTAAAATTGATCGTGATGTGAATCCCACAAATGCACATAGAATAAACCATAAAGGGTAATCTTTCTTATGAGGATACATTTAATGGGTGAAGTTTAAAGATGTCATCAAATCTGAATATTCCTTGTGTATTTAATCATTTGTGCATCAACACTGCACATAAATAACATTCCTTGACGATTTTAAAACATTTCCAAAATTCTTATTAAGAGAGAGAGAATGCTGTAATATGGAATCATGATATATACATTTTTTCTTTGAGCTATGACCTGTAAATGCAACAAGGTCACACAGGATATTAGCCCCACACACTATCAGCTTCATTAAATCCTCAATTTTCTTTTCATATGGAACACTTATCATTTATTCCAGTGTAAACTATGAGAGTTTCAAAATGCTTTGTGGATCAAGTCCATAAGAATACTAAAATAATTAATTTTTGAAATCAGGAAAAACAATTAAAATTGTGGGCTTGATCCCCAGCAGAGTCATTCCAAAGACTTACAATTCTAGGCTGTCAAAATCTGACGGAAGAATGTCTAATTTGTCGAATTTTGAATAAGTACTAAACATTAAAATAGACTGAACATTAAAAATTTTAGTACAGTCAAGCCAGCAAGGTTTTATGTGAAGGGTCACTTCGACCTTTACCCATGTCAGTTGGTACATTTGTAGGTGAGGGGGAGGCCAGCATCTACGGCTAATTTAGAATTGACCTGGGCATCGCAAAGCTGTCCTGGGAAAGTGTGTGTGTGTGTGTGTGTGTGTGTGATTTGGATTTTTAATGTAGCTTTAACAATTTTTCAGTCATATTGCTAAGATGTCTGCAGTGTGACAGTTTATAGTGATATCTAGTACTGAGGTATCATGCTGCAGACATGCAGCATGATATTCCACCCAGTCACATTATCCTGACACCAGGCCAACCAGTCCTAACACTAACCTCTTAATACTGAGCGCCAAGCGAGGTAGCTGTTAGTACCATTTTTGTAAGTCTTTGGTATGACTCAGCCAGTGATCTAACCCACAACCTCCCGCATCCGAGGCAGACTCTCTAACCACTAGGCCACAGGAGTGGTCCCTGGGAAAGTAAACATTAAGATGCCAACCATATCCGCCTAATGGGAACACCATGTCGAATAGTCATTTAACAAAAGGAAGTTGGCATGTGTCATATTTCTCAGATTCTAGGCCGTCAAAATCTGACGAAAGAGATAATTATCCTGGGGGAAAAAAATTAGGAATGGCTGATTATGATTGGTCAGTTTCACTTAAGGTGTAAACACTGGAAGAAATGTTGAATTTAAAGTAACGACTGGAGAATTTCCTCAGTCCGAGATTTTCCTGTAAGAGGAGCAACACTCGTCTGACTCTGGGGAAAATTAAAAAGTAGTTGATCCTCGTTAAGACAAGTAAGGGGACCAAGTGGCTGTCTTGTGGGCAAAGACAGGCCTTTAGTACTAGGGCACACATTTTCTTGGAAATGACAGCATTAAGGGAAACAGCTCTCTGGAACAGTCTGGTACAGTCCGAAAGACAGAAGTATGGATAAGAGATTGAGCGGTTATGATAGAAGGATCAAGAAAGATCAAACATGTACACGTGAAGGTGGGGATAGATGGAGACGAAGACGGGAAGAAATGCTAGGTGATGCAAATCAGGCATGGATATTGTGCTCGTTTCACTTCTCTCGTTATCATGATGAAATGAATCAATAATAGAATACTGCTATTGAAATTCTGTAAACGTAAATCTGCTTGAATTGAATCTGACACTATTAGTTTATGTCATTGATTAAATTGTTATTCTCTTGTCTAAAGGGTCTCGTATTGTCTTATTTCTTCTCAATAGTTACGCTCAGTTGTCTGTTGATGTTCTATCTATCCACCTACACCGGGCAATAAAATCGAGGGCGGTCATTTTGACAACCAAATCTAATTAACCACCCTTCTTTACTAAGAGGGAACATCATTACAGATATTCTTGTAAATATACAACAAAATTAAATGTCATGTGTCATGGCCACAGACATTATACCTGATTTTATGAACAGAACATTTTGTCTCATGCAACTCCATGATATACCCACATGCTAAGTTTGCTCTGGGGTGGAGTGGGTGGGTAGGAAAACATAACCTATTTAAGTGGCATTATTCAAGTCAGCAATCAAATATATATCCACAAGCTGGATTTGATAGAAGTCCATTCATGCTGACAACCAGTTATGGGTTTTAAAAAAAATGGAGTTAAGGTCTCTGACCTTAAAATCAATGTCATATCAACTTACATGCATATCTGTAGCAAACTATATTTGCAGTTATAGTTTCCTTGACAAATTTGTAATTTAAAGTATACTCTGATATAGTAGAAAAACTTCCAGAGTTGCATTACCAGTTTTCAAGCTGCAAAAAACAAATGTCCCAAAGTGTTCTTACTGTACTCACCATCTGCAGTGTTTCAAGCTGCAACAGCCAATTACCAAGCTCGTTTTCTGCATCCTGGTCTTCATGATCGCTGTCAGGCTCAACCTCACTACTGGTATTGTACTCCTCCTCCTCCATTGACTGAAATAATAAACATACATGAGCTCTGAAGATTCAATTTTTATAAGTATCACTTAGTATCTATTTTTCAAAATTTGTATCAATATGTACATCAAAATGGCAAAATTATCAATGCATTGGTAAAAGGTTTCACCCCTACTTGTCAAGTGTATTAAACTGAAAGGAATCATCCATATGAAAGGTCAAGATGCAGAGCCAAAAATTTTATGAACCTCCCCATTTTACTAAAATGCTACACAAAGCTTGTAAATGATTCACACAGTAACCAAAGTATACTCCTTGAAACCTATGTATTTACTATTCATTGGAAACCACAACCACAGAAAATTAATTAATTAAAATTATTGACAATGACAATGTTTGCAATCCTTCAGTTCAAGTAAGAACAGTTCAGTCATTCAAACAAACAGAAATGACGAATATAAATGAAAAGTGAAGATTGAACTTCTGTAAGTATAATCATAATGGACCAATCATACTGCTCATCACCCTAATGGAAGGCTTTAAACTGAAGACTGAACTTCTGTAAGTATAATCATCATAATAATGGACCAATCATACCGCTCATCACCCTAATGGAAGGCTTTAAAATGCCCAAAATGAAATACATGATTTTGTTTCTTTGGAAGGGTTAGGGAACCAATGTGAGGCAATTTAAAAGAAAACACCCATTACTGAGTTATGTGTAGACATAAAAAGCATTTTGGGGCTGTTTTTATTTATTGAAGTAAAAGGTAACTTCCTTTCTCAACTGTCGAATTTACCATGATCGTACAACGGTGCATCAGGCAAATAGAATGTTGTGCCCAACAATACTGTTCTGTCCTTTGTACCTTCATGCAACACATAAGAATAGTATAATAAGAGAATAGTATTATCATCTGTCATATAGTAAAAAGCAAAACAAAAGCAATGTAGTAACAATAATCTATATTCAATGACAATATCGTGTCCTGATCTGCATCTAGTGCATAGCGGGGCTTCTGCATCTAGTGCATAGCGGGGCTTCTGCATCTAGTGCATAGCAGGGCTTCTGCATCTAGTGCATAGCGGGGCTTCTGCATCTAGTGCATAGCGGGGCTTCTGCATCTAGTGCATAGCGGGGCTTCTGCATCTAGTGCATAGCGGGGCTTCTGCATCTACATAAACATGGCAGTTTTAAACCAAACTGCATGCTCTGAAAGGAAACTAACAATAATCTGATTCAAACAAATTGATCTTATTTGTTTCAAAGACATCCTTCTTTAGTCTGATATGGATTTTATAATGTCGATACAAATACACAAGACATTTTAAAGGGGTGGCTCAAAATAGATTTGTTCACATTTTCATTAAAGAACCCTATTAAGTTACCAGCTAAAATCAGAAGCGACAATTCAAGGAGCACTGTTTTATCAATTTTCTTACCTTTTTATTCATTTCCTCTGATTCAAAATGTCAACAAATCATGTTCAATCTAAATAAGCTGATAACTGTGTTTAATGAAGATCACACTCAGACACTGATGTTTCCCTGTCTACAATAGATTCAAACGGTCAAGCTTAGACGTACACTGAGGTTTCCCTGTCTACAACAGATTCAAACGGTCAAACTTAGATGTACACTGAGGTTTCCCTGTCTACAATAGATTCAAACCGTCAAGCTTAGATGTACATTGAGGTTTCCCTGTCTACAACAGATTCAAACCATCAAGCTTAGATGTACATTGAGGTTTCCCTGTCTACAACAGATTCAAACTGTCAAGCTTAGATGCACATTGAGTTTTCCTTGTCTGTGGTCTGAGATGCAGGACCTGCGATTTTTCCAGTCAGACCCAAGAGATAAACAGGTCAGAAATCTGTCAGACCTCCCACTTTTTACAAAAAAATGAAATTAAAAGTATTCCTCCCAGTCTCATAATTGTTTCTTAAGGGCAAAGTGTAAAATGTCAACAAATAAATTAAGCATTTATTATGGAATATATATGAAGCCAACTGTTAGCAATTTTTGGGAAATCTTGCAAATATTAACCATATTTACCTGCTTTTAAGTTGAGTCCAATTGCAAAAATAACAGACTCTGATATACCATCAAATAACGCAACAGTAGATCAGGGTCCATGTGGTTTGTTTAACTGATCACTCCGTACAACCTGCAAAGACCCAGATCTGCCAAAGCATAATGCATTTTGCAGTTTGCAGTTCAACTTGAATTATGAGTGAATACATAGAGTATATGAGTCTTGTCACACCAGTTTTTAATATACGATTATACCCCATTTTTCTCTACAGTGAATCATAATGCAAATACAGGATGAATTGTCCGATATGACTTTAACCATATGAGAAGAAATACCTGTTGTCTCTCCATCAAATGATTAAAATGTTGAACATGGGGCACACTTAGTTAAGAAAATAAAACTCTTTCAGTTTGTTTTTAATAAACAAAACACTTAGTAGGAAAAAGATAATGAATTCAACCAGCCAGTAGAGAGTGCCTAAGATTTTAAAATTAAACTCAATATTTTTTCCAAATTCATCAATTTCTGAACAAAATGTAAATAAAAAATTAATCTCTCTCTTACATTCAGTTACAACCTGTCTCCCTTATTTTATTTTTTCTCACTGCTGCAATATATTTCTTGGTTGAGAAGTTGCCAGACATTTCAATATATACAACACATTCAAATTTCACTCCTAATGCATACAAAAAACATATGTGAAAAAGTTGTTTTCTATTTTGATTTTAAAAAATTCTTCTTGACCTCTAAAGTAATCAGATAGTAGTAACCACAGACATTGCTGTATGCCATAGGCAAGAAGACCTACAAGTTAGCCTACCACTACACAGCGAAATTACTCCAATCTACAATTCTAATGCTCAAATAGATATAGCTCTGTTAAGACCTAAAACTTGGCCTCCCATTACTCTCACTGCTAAATTAGTCCCAACTACAATTCTAACACATATGTAACTCTAGTAAGCACAACTTTTTTTTCTTCTTCAATCACAATTCACGCACCCCCAGTATGGTACTCTCATCTGAACTACTAGCAGGCAACACTTATCCATTAAGAATTTTCTGTCAGCTACATAAATGTTGTATCCAGATTTAAATATATCCCTCATCAAAGACAAATGGGGCACTAAAGTGACTAATGTGGGGGGAGGGGGAGCAGCAAAGTTTGCATTAACTATATCCCTTGAATAAGATACTTATCTGACATGCACAACTTGACAATTGACAATTTCAACTGGCTGCCCTAAAGAAAAAACACACCCTATGTAAACTATCTCCCAAGCTTTATCAAGTTAATTTTGCATATTCCGAAAATGGAAAAAGTGGGCCCAATGGCCCCTACCTAGTCTGTTATTTAGAAGGAAAAAAACAGGATCACCATAACCCATACCCATTTCTCATCTACTAAAGAAATTTAAAAGGTATCTTTACCACAGTCACTTACATGATGGATTTATCAATTTCAGCAATAAATATTCAATTTTCAAGCATCAGATGTTTTGAGTCTGTCATATTGGAGTCAGACTACCATAGATGCTTTGAATCATTCATTTTGAAGTCAGACTAGATGCTTTGAATCATTCATTTTGGAGTCAGACAATGCTTTGAATCATTCATTTTGGAATCAGACAAGATGCCTTGAATCATTCATTCTGGAGTTAACTAGATGCCTTGAATCATTCATTTTGCAATCAGACTAGATGCCTTGAATCATTCATTTTGGAGTCAGACTAGTTAGATGCCTTGAATCAGTCATTTGGAGTCAGACTAGATGCCTTGAATCATTCGTTTTGGAGTTAGCCTAGATGCCTTGAATCATTCAATTTGAAGTCAGACAAGATGCCTTGAATTGTTCATTTTGGAGTTAGACTAGATGCCTTTAATCATTCATTTTGGAGTCAGACTAGATGCCTTGAATCATTCATTTTGGAGTCAGATTAGAGTCTAGATGCCTTGAATCATTCATTATGGAGTCAGAATAGATGCCTTGAATCATTCATTCTGAAGTTAGACTTGATGCTTTGAATCATTCATTTTGGAGTTAGACTAAATGCCTTGAATCATTCAATTTGAAGTCAGACTAGATGCCTTGAATCATTCATTTTGGAGTCAGACAATGCTTTGAATCAATCATTTTGGAATCAGACTAGATGCCTTGAATCATTCATTCTGGAGTTAACTAGATGCCTTGAATCATTCATTTTGCAATCAGACTAGATGCCTTGAATCATTCATTTTGGAGTCAGACTAGTTAGATGCCTTGAATCAGTCATTTGGAGTCAGACTAGATGCCTTGAATCATTCGTTTTGGAGTTAGACTAGATGCCTTGAATCATTCAATTTGAAGTCAGACAAGATGCCTTGAATTGTTCATTTTGGAGTTAGACTAGATGCCTTTAATCATTCATTTTGGAGTCAGACTAGACGCCTTGAATCATTCATTTTGGAGTCAGATTAGAGTCTAGATGCCTTGAATCATTCATTATGGAGTCAGACTAGATGCCTTGAATCATTCATTCTGAAGTCAGACTTGTTGCTTTAAATCATTCATTTTGGAGTTAGACTAGATGCCTTGAATCATTCAATTTGAAGTCAGACTAGATGCCTTGAATCATTCATTTTGGAGTCAGACAATGCTTTGAATCATTCATTTTGGAATCAGACTAGATGCCTTGAATCATTCATTCTGGAGTTAACTAGATGCTTTGAATTATTCATTTTGCAATCAGACTAGATGCCTTGAATTATTCATTTTGGAGTCAGACTACATAGATGCCTTGAATCAGTCATTTGGAGTCAGACTAGATGCCTTAAATCATTCATTTGAAGACATACTAGATGCCTTGAATCATTCATTTTGGATTTGGACTAGAGTCTAGATGCCTTGAATCATTCATTTTGGAGTTAGACTAGATGCCTTGAATCATTCAATTTGAAGTCAGACTAGATGCCTTGAATCATTCATTTTGGAGTTAGACTAGATGCCTTGAATCATTCAATTTGAAGTCAGACTAGATGCCTTGAATCATTCATTTTGGAGTCACACTAGATGACTTGAATCATGCATTTTGTTGTCAGACAAGATGCCTTGAATTGTTCATTTTGGAGTTAGACTAGATGCCTTTAATCATTCATTCTGGAGTCAGACTAGATGCCTTGAATCATTCATTTTGGAGTCAGACTGGAGTCTAGATGCCTTGAATCATTCATTTTGGAGTCAGACTAGATGCCTTGAATCATTCATTCTGAAGTCAGACTTGATGCTTTGAATCATTCATTTTGGAGTTAGACTAAATGCCTTGAATCATTCCATTTGAAGTCAGACTAGATGCCTTGAATCGTCCATTTTGGAGTTAGACTTGATGCTTTGAATCATTCATTTTGGAGTTAGACTAGATGCCTTGAATCATTCATTTTGAAGTCAGACTAGATGCCTTGAATCGTCCATTTTGGAGTTAGACTAGTTGCCTTGAATCATTCATTTTGGAGTCAGACAAGAGTCTAGACACCTTGAATCATTCATTTTGGAGTCAGACTAGAGTCTAGATGCCTTAAATCATTCATTTTGGAGTCAGACTAGATGCCTTGAATCATTCATTTTGGAGTCAGACAAGATGCTTTGAATCATTCAGTTTGATCCCCCAAGCTGAATAGGTATGAACAATAAAGAGTGCAGGACCCGCAAAAAAGATGACCCATAAGTCTGAGACGACATCACAAGATGCATTTGACTTTTTATATCAGTGCATTAGTAATTATGTTTTTATTTTGCCTTGAAATTGTAAATACCTAACTCATTAAAATATTATCCCAGGATGACAACAATTAACAATAACAGGGTTTGATTTGACACTCGCAATTAGGCTAGTAAGCATATTTACATAATGGCACCATGGCATGTACACTGTAGGTTTGAATGCACTGAATGAACTACATCCCTTGGATTCAAATCATGGGCACCACTGCAATGAACTTTAATGATAAATCCAAAATATAATAATGAAGTTTCAGAAATAATGCTTCGAAAATTATGTTAATACCGTAAAATGTGAGTTGTAGTTTGCTTTGATATGAGCAACCTTACACCCCATTTTACAAAACTACGGTAATCGTGCTAATATTACAGAGTGAAAGGCAATTACACGTCAAAGTACTCATATAGTTGCAGATCAAAATTCATACAGACTTTCCCCACTCTGTGGGAGGATGTGTTCACACTGAACGAACTGAGTTTTCTGCATGCAAATAAGGTAGCTATGCAATAGCAGCAGGATAAGTAATTACTATTAAAAATCATACACATTGCCATCAGTGTGTGTGTGGTGTGTGTGTGTGTGTGTGTTTGTGTGTGCAAAGACAATGTACTAAGGTTTAGACAATTCTGGGGTTAAAACAGCCTTCAGGCTGCAATATAGTCTGTTACAACTAAACCAACATGTTTTGTAAAATTCAATAAATAATTCACTTCCCCCAAAAACAAAGTGAAAAATTAAAAAATAATTTACAGTGTTGTAAATGAAATCCTAAATAGTTCTATCACAAGTCCAAAAGTATAGAGTATTCAAAATGAGTTCCGGTGGTGCTGTGAATGAAGTTCAATCTATTGTGTAGATGTGCCAATAGCCTGGAGTAGTTTGATGTGCTAACAGTCTTGATGTATCAAATGATATCATCCAAAATGTCTTTAACTCATTTGGCCATGATCCCGTCTGTATGCATGGTCCGGTTTCTGCATTCAATGGCCGATCCCACCTGTAGTCGCGGTTTGTTTACTGCATTCAATGTCTGATCCTGTCTCCAGTCGTGGTGAATGCGTGTTAGATACAATGTCTCTGATTGGTTACAAATGAGGTTTTACCAAGAATCAGACCAATATTAAACCAATCAGAAATGATTTTACTTTCGTTTGTGCAAATTTGAATTGTTCAGAAGCCAAGGGTTACTAACTGAACGCAGTTTCACTACACATGTTCTGTTCACGAAAAATCGTAAATGATGGTGGGCGTAAGAGTGATTTTTGATGACGATGAGAGCAAAAATGAGGAGTTCCTTGGGTTTAATC
Organism: Sinohyriopsis cumingii; assembly: GCA_028554795.2. Classification (NCBI taxonomy): domain Eukaryota; kingdom Metazoa; phylum Mollusca; class Bivalvia; order Unionida; family Unionidae; genus Sinohyriopsis; species Sinohyriopsis cumingii. The sequence goes on from CM068841.1 coordinate 15,661,676, forward strand.
TTGTAAATATTGAGCATGTTCAACAGTTGAATATTTTGTGAGATTTTGATTCGGACATAGAAGTTTGAATCGTCAGAAGAAGAGGATGCTGATAGCGATGATGATAGGGCTGATGACGTATTTCTAAAAATGTTGCACATAATTTTGGAAATAGTGTATAAATAAGTTGTGAAAGACTTAGACAAATAGGGAAAAAAATACATCACTGTGTAGACAAATTCATAATTGGTGAAAATTTCATGGATTTTTATTGGACATAAGAGAAATTAAGGTAAGAGTAAATGCATGTGCATGTTGTTTAAAAAGATTTCCAAACAGGTAAAAACTCTCTGGGGCACAAGCAGCTAGTCACAGCTTAGTGCTGATGGGGCATAGCAGCAGTGATACTGATAACAGTGCTGGGGCTGAATGAGTTAAATGAATTCACAGTAATTCAAAAATAGTTACTTATTCATAGTTATAAGCACCTACGAATTCCAATGAATAATTGAAATAAATCCTCTCAAATTATAACTGAGCACTGCTAGAGTTGATTCTACTAATACTGATGATGAAGATAGGAATAATTAATTATGTTACTCACTACCTTATACAAAAACAAAGACAATTTCAGAACCAGGATGAGGGTCATAATTTCATTTCAAATCATTCTAACTTGCCAACAAGCTCAGGTCCTTTAACAGCCATCCAGTCAGAAATTATGTGACCTGGTTTTCCAAAGGGGGAAACCAATGACCTGCACTCAAATCCCATCAAATTTGTCAACAAGATCTAAAGGTCACATAAACATGTTTATCAAACAAAATGACCTAATCTTATAATACAATCGCACAATGGAAAAAATTAGCTATGTAATATATTTTATATATATTTTATTCTAAATGAAACGTACAATCTATATCCATAAAAGTTAACACAATATATATATATATATATATATATATATATATATATATATATATATATATATATATATATATATATATTTACACACACAAACACACACACACACACACACATCTATGTATAAGGCCATGATATGTGAGGATCAATACATTTTAAAATATATGCTTGAAAGATTAAATGATGGTGACAGTGACAGGTTTACGTGCATTTGGACTGGTGATAATTATCATTTCACTACAATAAAAATGTCACTGAAAAAAACAACATGTGTGAATGTAAGAGTTCCACAGCAACTGCTAATGTAAAATACAGCTAGGAACCAGAGGTGACTAAACCACTCCAGCAGATGGGAGGTAACACCTCCAATTTCCTTCAGGCACACTGCTTCCTCTTACAACCAGAAATGTATCTGTACAATATGGATGCCAATGGCAACAGAAGAGCAAAGATTTAAATCAAATAGGGGTGATAACTCTACATAATTTTGTTTTGGAAATGGTGATAAAAGTATGTGTGTGATAACACTAATTTTAATTATTTAATAAGTATCTGTCACTATTGTTTAGCTAACCCCTTCCACAATAGAAACACCTCCATCTAACTCCACATCACAAGCCCATGCACAACAGCATCTCTTCATTCTATTGTAGGACCTTGACTACAGAATGATATCAGATTGAGATGGGAGGATGGCACCCAATAGTGATATGTATGTATTGCATCATTAAAATTTGTTTTACCCCTCCCTCCACCTACCAAAAAAAAAAAATTTTTTTTTAGTAGTACATCAACTGGAACCACTTTTCAGCTGAATTTGTCAGTAAGGAGAGAGGTTGATTACCTCAACAGGTACACAATTAATTCCTCACCTTAAGGAGAAGCCTCCAATTGTGTTAAATAGCTGTTGGTTGGGTCACAGTTTGTGTCCTAATCATCTGACCCATAGAGAAAAGACCTTAGTTAAGGTTTGATAAGGACAAAAGAGGAGACAGTCATATATAATCACTAAGTGCATCCATTATAATCTCATTCAAAGATGAACGATTCAGATAAGCCCAAGAAGTGGTGATAGCCCTAACTCCATGGGCTCTAATTCTCATTAATAAAAGGACTCTCTCAGTGAGGGACCGATAAGCTCTCTTGACACCCAGTGAGTGTAGTCAGCACAGGGATGGTAGAGGCTGAAATATCAGTTGAACCCTTTAAGGGAAGGAAAAACCATTTCCTACATCATCTATGAAATAAAAATATGCCATGATCAGCACCATATATACTTGCTTATAAGTTGAGTCGAAATGCAAACAGCAAAGATCCTGATCTGATGCAGCATAATACACCTGCAGATCAGGGTCAGCAGCAGAGGGGCTGTACAGACCGAAACTTTTTGCACAATAAACCCCTCCAGGAAACTATTCCTCGATAGAGGGCTTATTTCGACGAAATAAACCCTTCTATTCAGAATACAGGACAAAAAAAAATGTCCCCCGAAAACTCGAAGAGTTTCCAGGGACAAACTCGTTGAGTTTGCACTGACAACTTGGGTTACTTCAATAAATCTGAAACAGTTTCCGTGGCGGGGTCGTTATTGAAAAATCCATGGGTCGGGTCCATCCCCTCTGCTGCTCTGGGAAATGAGTTTCCAAGGAAAAACATTTTTATGTTAGCGGAATTAAATCATTGACAAATAAATAATGGCAAATATTGGAGAAGCACATACGACTAGATTAGCTCGAGAACGTCTCGAAGCAATTCAGAAATTTCTTCCTGTCCGTGATAGTGTCAGACAAAAATTACAACTAAGACAGCAAGCACGGGAAGGCTTTGCAGAGACTACGGAGGAATTATTTAAACCCGTGACCAAAGCTACTGAAAAATCCGCAGCTGTTACCAAAGAGGCTTTAATAGAGCAAAGGAAAATTTTACAGGATATTTCAGCTGGACTTAAACCCCCGCCTCCACCCGATGAAGTTGTTGTGTCAGTACCTGCTGGTAAGCGAGTAACAGGGAGAATTACTGACCCCGCCAAAAGATTTACGCCGGATTATATTGAACTTCTTAAAAATGTACCAGAAGAGAAATTACCTGAGACAATACTGTTAGGATTGATTAGAAGAGATGTGTCTTTAAACCCAGAACACGGTTCTATGACAGATGATAATTTTATCAAATATTCGTATCGTATACGTGAAAATAAAAAACAAATCAGCAGGGACGATACAAAATACGATAGACTTGTAGATGCTATACGTAAACTTGAAATTCCACCATCGCAACCTCAAGAAGAAAAATCACCGTTGCAACACACAGAACGACAACAATATCCTTCACGGCGAAGAGCAATAGATCCTGACCTAACTCCGTTAAGTGAATACGAGGCTGCATCTGAAGGAAGTCCGCGGGGCCAAAAATTCAAACAAACTAGGTCGCCGATAATTAGCTTAACAACATCTTCTGAAAGTTTGCCTCAAGACATTTTATCCCCAAGAATTGTACCATCAACAGGGGAGGGTTTAGGATCCGGTTTTATTGCCTGCCCTAATAATATCATCGATGATGTATCACGGTTGGAAGTTCTCATCGGAGGAAGACGTGCCGGAAACAATTCTCCGGAAATTATAAATGAAGCCGCAGATATCTGTCAGAGACTATTTCAGCGTGGCATCATGGATATCAGCATCTACCGGGGGCTCATTGATGAACTCGCAGACGGTTACCACAGCGACTAATAATTAAATTTGCTAGCAAATTCAGTTAGATAAACAATAATTAAATAAAATGATACTACACGATTCTTTTCGCAGACCAAGAAGTGTCAGAGTAGTAAACTCACGATTACCAGTATACGAGGTTGTTTACGGAGATGGAGTCGGTGATGTTGTTAGGGATTTAGTCACAAGAATCGCTCCGAAAGCTGGACCGTTAGCAAAACAATTCGCGATGAAAGCCACTGATGTTGTCAAGGATAAAGCCATTGGCACTGTTGGTAGTCTTGCCGGGAAAGCATTTCAATCAATCAAGGATCGACTAGCACAGCTGATACGAAAAAAAAACCCAGTCGAGAGGTTGGTGCCAGTAAAACTACCATCCACTGAAGCTATGCCGGCAAATGTTAGTAGCGTAGTAAATAAGGCCGTAAATCAGAAATTAGCTGAGATCGCAACAGCAGGAATTACCTCCAAAGCGTTGCAAGATAGTGTAACTGCTAATTTGATAGCTGGTAGTGGTTTCCGGTGACGATAACATTTTAATTAGATCATCACAAATAATAATAATGTTTGCACGAAAATCCAATGACGTGTTTGATATGTCCAAACCAGTACTTAAAGATGATTCTGTACGTGATTTTCAATATTATTCTTATGAAGCACGTGATCCTAACCAACGCGGAAGAATTGAACTACAGGTCCAGGATACAAGTAGATACTTCTTGCCCGCTGAGGCCTTCATCGAAGTTGAAGGTAGGCTTTTAAAGAATGATAACACTAACTACGGAATCGGCGACCGAGTTGGATTTGTTAACAACGGCATCATGGCGTTATTTAAATCCGCTATTTACATGATAGATGGAAAAGAAATTGAAACAATTCATGATAACGTCGACGTTGCCACAACAATTCTCGGGTTGGCGAGATACTCGGATGATTACACCAGATCAGCCGGACCATCAATGATGTTTGCAAAGGATATAACCGATAGCCCCGAGAACAGGAATGTAACAATGAATAATGCCGGTGACGCAGTTGCATCGATGAACGAAAATTTTAATTTGGGTTTTGCAACACGTAGATCGATGTTAAGTGGAGATGAAGAGTTCTCAGGTGTGATTCCATTGTCTCACATCTTTGGATTCTGCAGAGATGTCCACAAGGTCATATTCGGTGCCAAACACACAGTTGTACTTGTGCGAAAACCTGATGATAATGACGCTATCTGGCGAGATGCTGCTGTTGCCCCTGGTCAGGTAATACTAACTAAACTGTGGTTGTGGATGCCAGTGTTGTCTCCGTCAATCACCGAAGAACAACGACTGTTGTCTTTCATGGACACGGGCGGTAAATCACTGCTATCCTGGAAAACAACAACCACAGACGTTATTCAGGGTGATAATGGTGGGTTGTTTACATGGCATATATCATCGCAACAAGGAGTATCAGCACCACGACATATTTTCATTGCATTTCAATACCGTGCTAGAACAGATAGCCAGGAAAGAAATCCAATGGTATTTGATACACTTGGAGTTTCTGAAGTTTCGTTGAGAATAAATGGGCATCAGGAGCCATCTGAGGATATATTAATAGATTTCGAACATCATCGTGTCGCACGCGCGTATCATCGTCTGATGTCATTTATGGGGCGCGACCTTAATGTAGACACTGGCCTGCAAATATCACAGCGAGACTTTATGAGTTTATATCCGATTTATTACTTTTCGCTGGAACATCTTGATCTGGTTAAACAATCTGTTGTCGACCTACATTTCCGAGCTCGTGTAGGTGTTCCTGCTGGTGGTTACAGAGCGATTGCTGTCATACTCTCCGATAAAGCAATGCTGCTTGAAGGTGTTGGCGGACGAATGAGGGTCATCGACGCTCCAATCGAGAATATGTAACGCAATTAAAATCAAACTTAGGATATAATGTCATACAGTCATGTTAATGTCACCTTGACTTCCGGTCAAACGAAGAAATTGCAATCAAAGAACGCAAGCACGTGCGGGACATCAATAACACTAAAACGAGATCAGATTACTGGTGGTCCAAACAAATTGTCATTGACTAATACTCAGCTTAAACATTTTAATAAGGCACTAACAGCAAAAACCGGTGTCCGACTTGATTTCTCTGCTGCAGCTATCAAGGACATGACTAAAACCGGTGGAATATTTCCTCTTCTCGCAGCAATACCGGCGTTGATTGCCGCGGCAGCACCAGCCGTAGCAAAAGCCGCAGCACTCGGTGCAGTTGGAACTGCAGCTGGAATGGCACTAAAAAAGGCAACGGGAAAAGGATACAAGAAAAAAAAGGGACGCGGTCTAAGACTACCAGGAACTCCACCATCATGGTATCCAAAAAAATTCTAACGCCGTTGAGCAATTTTGATTTACTCGATGCTGTTAAAAAATTGCGTGTAAAACATTTCAGAGGCGTATTTATGCGAGATCAATTACCGCAACGACCGAATAATCCAGAAACTGGCATTATCAATCTCGACAACAAAGATGGTCCGGGAACTCACTGGGTTGCTTACGCGATCGATCCACGTGGAATTATCTATTTTGATTCGTACGGTTTAGCACCGCCAGTTGAGTTTCTCAAGTATGTCAGCAGATTTTCTAATGTTCCAGTGTGGCAGTCGACGTTACCAACACAAACATTAATTGATCCGCCCATTTGTGGGAGGGAGGTTTTAAATGTTCTTGATGCAATCTCAAGAAATCCAGCAACTCCTCCTCATAAAGTAGTGTATGAATATACCGCATCGAGAAATGCTAGCATTTGAAAAACAGCAATAAGAATAATGGTGGATATTTACGGAAGACCTTTCACACGAGGAGGTAAACCAAGCACAGATGCTGATCTCTCAAAATATGCGACCAAAGATGAAGTCGATAATCTTTTGAATATAGCTGGAGTTGACCCAGATGAAGTTGCTATTTTCCAAGACAGGCAAGGAAAACTAAGAACGAGCAACATTAAGTGGAATGATATAATTCGCAGAGTTCTTGGAGCTACCAAGGATAACTTCGTTGCATTTAGTGATGGCGGCCGGATCAAGGACTCGAATATATCAATCGCAAGCATCAAAGACAGTATTGATAAAGGTGTTGATAAATGTGTGAAAAAAGCCGGTGACACGATGACAGGCGAACTCAGCATGAGCGGCAACAAAATAACCGCGTTAGCGAATCCCGAATCCGACCAGGATGCGTCAAACAAACAATACGTGGACATCGTCAACGGTAAACTAAATACGCTGCGTGCAGAGCATGATGTTCACGTGGGCGCGTTTACAAGATTTCGAAGAAACTTCGTAAAAACTGATGAGGTCGTGGATAAGTTCTTTGGGACTCCTCCAGTCGTCGATGTAAAACTCGCTGATGTAAAGACCGACATTAACACGATCAAACAAACACAGCAGGATATCGTATCGGGTATTCCTGATATCGTTAACAAAACCAGTTTGATTAAAGTTCCCACTGGAGTTACTCCGGGGCATATCACCAACATCGTATTCACGGTATCATCGGGATTCGCAACATGGTCACGACAAAATAACACTATCAAATATACAGCAACAGCCACCGGTGTTTACAGGTTGTCTGTGTTTTCAGCCGCTAAATTTGAAATCTTCACAACATATCCTTGGAGACATTCCACCGATAAGTATTCCGGGGTTTGCACTGTAATACTAAACAGCGGAACCGAGGAAACATTTATGCTTGAAGCCGAGGACGATAGTTTAACAGCAACATCTTACTGGTTTTGTTTGGAATTCGTCGCTGCAACGCCTCAATTGGTTACCGCGTAATTGAATAATGTCAACGACGCCAGATGCTCAACAATATCGATACAATCAAGTCCGTGAGTGGCAATCTGAGTTAAAAACTGTCATCGAAGTAACTAGTCAAAAAGTAAAAAAATACAAGCGCCGCATAACAGTGCTGAATATTATGGTTTATTCAGTATCTGCCGTTGTTGCATCTGCCGGAGCAATACTATCAGCGGTCACTCCGGTAACTGCAGCAGTCGCCGCCACGATCTGTGTTTCCGCGGCCACAACAACAGCTGGAGTTTTCGGCATCATAGCAAAAAAAATATCATCATGTGCTAACACAAAATTACACGATTACACGACAAAATTAAATACAGCCACGACCGCATATCAGAAATTATCATCGCTGATATCATCATCGTTAGACGTGCAAAGTAGCGACGCTACGATATCAGATTCTGAATTCAAACTAATGTCAGATGCGTACAATGACTATTTGAAAACTAAACAAATAAATAATGTCAATAGAACTGCTTCAACAAATAGTCACAAACACAACACCGGTAAGGACCACAATGATCTCAGTGTCCTCGACGACACCAGAATTCGGTATTAATTTTCGAACTCCAATTCCAGTGAGTGAAATCGCGTTAGCAAAGCTCAGTGTGTATCACAGCTGGCCCAATGTTAGGTCGGCATCATTTGGTGGTCTGCAGCCAAATAATTCATTCGTGTTCGGGAAAAGCAAAGCCGACTCCGGCGAACAGGGTGAACTTGACTGGAATACAATTACACTTCCCACTGGGAGTTATCAGATCGAAGAAATCAATAATGAGATACAACGCCAAATAAAACGAATCACCGGCAAGGAAGCCAAAATATCTATAACAGCTCATGAACCAACGCTGTCTGCGGTCATTGAAATCTCAACGCCAGGATACGCCGTGGATATTTATAACAGCTCAATCCGAACATTATTAGGATGGCCAAAGGCCCCCGAGGTTAAACCTCGTCCACCAAAACCTGAAAAATCAGATTTTATGACCTATAAAGAAGCACTACACGACCTCGAGTACAATTATTATTTACTCCTTGCAGATCAATTACTAGCAAGAAAAAGTACTTTAATGCCCGATACTTGGAGTATAGAAGCTCCACGTGTTAAGGGGGGGCAGGAGCTCCGTGTTTACCGTCTAGATGATATAGAATCTGAATTATTTATTCCGATCAATCTAGTACATAAACAACAGCTACAACTCCTGCGAGTATATTTCCAAGATTATATTTCTGATTTAACAAGTCCGCGTGATAATATTATCACAACCATAGAAAAACTAAACAAACTCGCATCGGCCATGGAAACTATAAATCTAAGAATAATTCAGGCTTTACTGGATCTTAAAGACTATATCGATGATAATTATAGACAGATAGCCAGAGCAGATTTTGCAATTAAATATGGTATTCAAGTGAATGATATTTCAGATTTTAAATTTCCTGGATATAACGTGCCCGAGCTGAGAAAATCAGTCTCTGATCTCATCGATCAATCTTTCGAAGATATTCTTGCCGCGTACGAACGAATAAAACCACAACCTGTTATTCTCAAGCACGACAACAGTACAGCATCCGATGGCAGACACATCTCACCCGGGATCGTAAATATCACAGATGTTATTGCGGTCAATCTTGTATGTGACGTCATCGATGGCAGTTACAGCGCATCAGATACTACGACGGCACAACAGGGGTTTATCCTGTATACGTTCACACCAAGAGACCCCCCTGGTTTTCTGATTGTGCAAGAACCAATCAATCCGGTCTATCTACGGTGTCATAACCCGTGGTTGTCAACGATAAATTTCAAACTCACCGACCAGAGGGGGAATTTGTTGGACCTGCGTGACGAGACTGTTAGTATAAACTTACTGGTGAAGTCCTAAGTCAAGGGATCCATAATATTTATAATAGTTTTTTTTTCTGCACTGATCCATTTTCGTCATTTTATCGTGCAAATACCCTATCAAAACCAGCATAAGTTATCGTTGAAAGTGCTAGCACGCATTTAAAAAAAAACGGTTGTGTATAATGTATCAACCCGAGTACATTCATGCACGAGTTCATATTCATGATAAGCAAATTCTTTACGAGGCAATAAAAACCGCATTTCAAATACAGACATTCCCAGAACAGTATTTCCCCGTTAAAATAGTTATTGACGTGTATGGTGACGAAGACTTCTTGTTAACTCCGTCACAATTAACAGAGCTACAGCAAAATCATATGATCATAGTTTGGTGTCAACGAGAACAGATTATGAACTATTCTCATTCCTGTATTGATGTTGAAACGCTTAAGCAAATCCTGAAAATCTGAAAGCGCCCTTCACTTGAGAAACTCTTTGAGTTTCCAAGGGCAAAAAAAATAATACACTTTTTTTTTTACCCGTGGAAATGTGCTTTACACTCCAAGCGGGGGGGGGGGGCTAGCGTTCTCAGGTTCTACTTTCACTTTGTGCTGTGAGTCACACGCTATGCGGTTTATACTTCCTTGTCGGCCTCGTAGTCAGAAACACTAGTATTTTTGTCAGAAATGCAAGGCATTTCCGTGTCTAGATTCTTTATATAACCTTTTAACCGTCTCACCCTGGTGCTAATTAATTTTCGAGTCTCATACTCTTGTGACAATCCAAGACGAATCTTCTCAACTGCACGGCACAGTGGAATAAATTCAGATACCTGATTTTCAGTTATCCCGGCAAGTGATCTGTAAACACGATCTTGCAAACCCTTAATGAACCTATAACGAGCAGGGAGATTGTTCTTCCCCAAGCGTGATAGCTCATTCAAGGATTCAAAATCTGACATAATTGTTTCAGTGTCTAGTAAAATATTAAAACCTCGCTGTTGTAATTCTTTAATTTCAACAAGTATGGTATTTATATTTTCGTGATTCATATTATTATATATTTTTATATTTTTAATAGAAACACTTTGCATGAGAAACGCTAGCTTTCCAAAACAAAACGAGACAGTCGGAAACATTTATCCCCTGCAAGGGCCTAGATCGTCAAATAACGTTCTAGAACCCCACGAGGACTGCTTCCGACATGACAATACAACATGTAACACGAAACACTTTATCCCCTGCAAGAGCCTCTAGATCGTCAAATAACGTTCTATAGGCTCAAGAGGACGTGTTTAGTGAATTGACAAGGACAAACATATAACACGTAACTTATCCTAAGGACGGACCCCTCTGACTGCCAAGTGACTCAGAGGCACATTTATTTACAAGACGAGACAGCCCTGGCTTCTAGGATCGAGTTCTCTAGCAGGCCCGGCAAACATTTATTTGACAACACAAACAACCTTTACCTCTGATTCGAGTATCACAGCAAGCAAAGGTACAATGAACATGTAATCTTATCCTAAGAGACGGTACAGAACAGACAACCTTTACCTCTGATTCGAGTATCACAGCAAGCAAAGGTACAATGAACATGTAATCTTATCCTAAGAGACGGTACAGAACAGACAACCTTTAACCTCTGATTCGAGTATGACAGCAAGTAAAGGCACAATGAACATGTAATCTTATCCTAACTTATCCTAAGACCTTATCCTATGACGACACAAACATACACAGGTGGGTCATTTTCTACGGTCAGCAGCAGAGCAAAACCATCCATTGAATCGACCATTGGATGGTGCACAAAAGACACCCGCCATTGGCGGATTAAATTTATGGTTTTGCTTGCGCGTGCTGACTTTCGATCGACCCAAAGGTCTTAGGGAGCGATTTCGTATATAACCCAACTGTTACTTGCGAGTTGGAAATTCGCTCTAGCAGTGGGCGGGACTTGTTTAAAATATTTTAATTGTATGTTTTCTTAAGCGCGGTCATATAACAAGCACAGAAGAGCAAAACAGTCGGATATATTCAGTAAAACGAGGATATTGTTTGTAAAAAAATATATATTCTACGGTAAATAAATGATTACATGTTATGAACTCGATAAAATATTTTATCAAGGTGGCTTTCTTAGGGGGAGCAAATCCTCTGACCAGCAACGACAACTCTGCAAAGCGTTACACACTCTCGGAGGAGTTATCGTCGTTTGTGTCAACGATAAGAGTTATATAACAGAATGAAATCTTCTGTTTGAGCTTCTTTGAAAATGCTGTTTTGTAGATCCCATCTGCGACATGCTGTACAGAAGGTGGACAAATACCGAAATACCTACCGGCTGCGCTCATTGATTGAAATATTATTTCTTCACGAGTCTCAACATTCACAGATTTCACTGCTCTTCTTATAGCTGTTTTACATTTAACTCTTCCTCGTATGGTATTCTTGCTCTGAGTGATCGCTTGAAGGTTTTCAATACTGTTATCAAGTCTGTTCCCGTTAATATGATCAATGACAAGGCCTTTAGGGATCTCTCCGTTAAAAACCTCATAGACGAAACGATGACATAAATACCTCCCTTTCCTAACAGTAAATCTTAAATAACCAGCATTATCAACTGTACCAACTTGTTTCCTCAGCCTGTAGTTTCTCACTATGCCATCTCGGTTTGCCTCATAATTTGGAATAGTTGGATGTCGGACGAATTCTTGATTCATTATACTATAAGCAAATCATTGTCTAATTCATAATTTGTCTGAAAACTTATTTATGTAATCACGCTCGCATTTGAGAGCGTTATCACAGTCTGGATTTTTTTTATCATAATACCGTTTTAGTTCTCGATAGCGTTTTCCACCACACGCTGAACATAATTGCGTTTTTCCTCGTACTCCAATGCCGCATCTGATACACGGTATCGGTCCTAGACTCCCACCGCGGACCTGTTGAGCATGTTGTCCACAGTATTCGCCTCTGCAGGGTTTGCTACACGGCGCTGATGAATTTAGTTTGATCCACTTGCATTGGTTCATCATATAATATATTTGTCTATTTAAATATTTGTCTTAATTATAATAATGGGTTTTGAAAGACTATCCAGAATAAAACCCATATCAGGTTCTAGATTCGATCTTGACCGGTTAACCGCTGATCCACGACGAAGAGAGTTAGCAGAGGTAATTGGTGTTATCAAGAATGCCAAAGAAGAGTTTCGTCGTGATGGTGCCGCACACACGTGGTCTTCGTATAAAATTATCCTCGGAAACGCGAGCGTTTCTCGGGAAATGCAAAGCATTTCTCGTGACCGTATCATTGATGCTACCATGAACGATACAATCGCGCGTAACATAATTGGGTATCTCGACGATAGAAGATATTTCGTACAGATAAAATTTATTGTTGGAGTCGGCGAGGGAACGTGGATTATCAGAGACAAACTAGACCCTGTTCTTGATGCCAGAGGCGTTCGTGGAAAAACCGTTCTGTTAAGTAAAGACTCAAAACCGGGAGTACTTGTTGGGATTGATATACCATATTATGCCAGAGCGTATCCTGTGACCGCAGTTGTTTATGGAATTTATCCGATGAAGAAACCACGCGTTGATAAACTCAAACCGATGAAGGTGTCGGTGTTGAATTGTGTAGCTGAGCGAGTAATGGAACATTTTAAAAATGCAATGCGAGGAAACGGCCTAACACCGCTAAGACAAACTAAAATAACAGCGTGGGCGACACGAGTAGCGGATAAAGGAGCGTCAATAAATGATGTTGCTGAGCTAGAGCGATTACTAAAATTTCCTATAACGGTTTCATCGTTAACCGGTGAGGTATTGTATGAGTGTAAATACAATTCCCGTGGAACACCAATAACTATTATCGATCATAACAGTCACGCCTGGACTGACTCGGTTAGGATATTTCCGCAAGACCGTGTTGTGAAGTATTATCCGGAATTGCAAAGCAATTCTGGGAGCATGTTTGATTTTATTTATCAGATAAGTAAAACCGATCCAGTGTCTGTGTGGTTATTCAGAAGTAGCGAAGATGGAGAATATGATCAGTTTGTGAGACCCAACGGGGAAATATACAGAACAATGGCGTTACAGCAGGAAATGAAAAAACTCGCAGAAAAATATCATGCTGGCAACACTGATACGTTACTGACACACTGTTTTACTGTCCCGGGTGTTGTCGCGCATGTAGCCCGGGAACGAAATTCATGGAGACCAACTCCGAAAAGTTTTCTTGCTGATATCCAGCAGAGCTGTGTCGAATACGGACACGGCGGTTTGTGGAATACTCAGTATGATCACCGCGGTATGATATCCGTGGACATGACGGCGTGTTATCCAGGAAGTTTCCTTGGGCGTGGAGAATGCAGCGAATATTTTAAACGGTTTGGCCACGCTGGCAATACCATGACAAGAGTAGCTGTCAACGGTGTTTTACCCGATTTTGACTTGACCGGATTTGCTTGTGTGTCGTCGTTTAAATTCGCTAAGGATTTACATCCTGTGTGTTATGTTTGGTTTGGCAGACATTTCGTTGAGAAGCGATGGGCACCGATAGTGTTATTGCGATACATGCTTGACAGTCGAATACTGTTGTCGCTGACGGTCAGCGAAGCGATTATATGTTATTGTCGTCAAACCGAAGTTTGGTTGCCAACTCCAACGCCGGTTACGTTAGAAGAAGTCATCGAAGATTGGTCACGAGAATATCCAGAAACTTCTATCGACGCTATCATCAAGAAAGCTCCTGAAGTACTTAAAAGCAAACTCAGAAATGATGAAAGCACAGCAAAAGATCTAGGACGAAGAATAATAGGGAAATTCACTCAAGGTGGAGCGTATGATCATAAACAACATCACAGTCGATTAATCATGGACAAGACTGAATTGGATCTTATTGTCGCTGATGCAGCCACGAACAACATGTTCTGTAACCGCAAAGATGTGTTTCTGTCAAACGGGGAAAAACTAGGGACTGTTTTTAGTTATATTGACGGAGAATCATCTCAGTACATACATTTGAGATCTTCGATGCTGGCTTATGTATCCATAAATTTGTTGTCGATGATCAATAGATTCCCTGTTGCCGCAGTGAGAGTTGCAACGGATTCATTTTATATTGATAAAAAACACTCAGCGCTGTTGGATAATGTTATATCGGATGATCCATCGTGGGGCTCGTGGAGAATAAAGAATGAAATGTTACACGGATATTGTAAATCGGCTGATGTTGAAATCGAGGATGAGTATCGCAGCGCAGAAATATCTTCGATGGTTTCGTCGGGGGCAACTTCGTTGTTGCCGCCGGTGCACGATCCTGTTACAAGACACAAAACAGTTTATCTGAACGGTCCTGGTGGTTCTGGTAAAACAACTCGAGCGATTGAATTATTTAGAAACTCTGACATGATTGTGCTAACACCCACACACAGACTTGCCAGGGAGATGAGACAACGGGATGTTAACGCGTGCACGTATCACAGTTTTTTCAAATACAGCGGCGGCACGTGGACACCTGAACGAATGGGAACGAAATATATTCCCGAGAAAATCATCTGGGATGAGATAGACACTGTGCCGTTGGATACATTAAAACAGTTTCTGGATTGGCTGCTAAAGAAAAATACCGCAGTGGTGATGTGCGGCGATCATGGTCAACCACCCCCATTTACAGGTGAATCTCCACACGAGTGGCTGAAAACTTTTGTAGATTATTATGAGGAAATAACTAACGATGTTAGAGCACTCGATGAAACGCTGAAAGAGTTTAAGGCACTGATCAGGCTACAAACCAATAAAGTCCAGTGTGAGATAATGCGTGAAATAATTCCAGAGACTTCGCTGAGCGACTTTTGGGAAACGTGGAAACCAGGTGATTTAATTGTGGCAAGTAGAAAGATAGTCAGGGACACACTTCAGCAGCGGTTATTTCAGTTACATCAGAAGAAATTTCCCATGTTGCCAGTGCCGTTGTGTTATAGACCAGCTGATACGCGATTGCAGAATATTGATGTTGATATTCCAGGGCACCTGACTGCATCGGGTCCGGAGAAACAGAATTTAGTATTAAATGATATTGTCACAGTTGATGTTGATGCTGTTGAACAGGCACTGAAAATGAGCAAATCCCCGTGGACGCTAGGATACGCTATGACCATCCACAGTTCGCAGGGACTAACTATTTCAGATACAACAGTTTGGATTGTTGATGATCGCATCGAGTGGTCAAATTTAGTTTATTTAGCCGTGTCAAGAGTAAGAAGGATAGGTCAGTTACGAAGAATTGTATTAGATGATGTTGTCAACGACAGCTCAATCGCTGATGACACAATAAGAAAGAAATTAGCCGGTTACAAACAGAGCGACAAAAAAAATGGTAGAGAGTTTGATCCCAAACAAAGTTTGGATGTTGAATTTGTAATACAATTACAACAACAGCAGAATAATCACTGTGCGAGTTGTAATTGTTTATTGCTGTGGCAGTATTCGAAAAACGACCCAAGGCAATTCACCGTAGATAGAATAGATAGCAGTCGCGGTCATACACGTGAAAATGTGATGTTGACCTGTCTTGAGTGTAACCGACGCAGAGGTGTTGCTGCAGTTATTTAAATGATTGAATCACTTCAGTGCGGATCACTTTAGTGATCGGGGTGGTAATTGTGTATCCTCGGGAATCACCTGAAGTTGCTCGCGTTTAAATCCGCGTTGAGGAGCAGTCGAATCTAATCTGTAGATTGCGTTTCTCCCAGCTGATCTGGTTATGCTGGATATCTTATGTGTAGTAACACTCCATGTGGGATCGGTTGCTCTTTTTTTTCCTCCTTCTAGTTCGCCTGGTTCGTATAAATACCTAACGGTGACATTACCCAGCAGTGGGGACGCTAGCGTCCCTGGCTGCGTTGAAACATTTTGTTGCTGTTGTCCGCGTTCACTGACGCGGGGTATATATTTTTTTGTGATTGCATTTACAGGTCTCATGTTTGTTGTTCTGGTAATTTCATTATTCAGTGCGGCTATCACGTTTGGCAGTCTTGCAACCCATTCACGAGATCTCGTATCGTAAATGAATTCCCTCGCGTACTGGTATCCGAATAATCTCTCAGCGAGTGTTCTATTAAATCGCTCAACAATTGCCTGATCCCGATGAATTTCAGTATGTCCTCGTCGTATGGTAACGTTATGCTGCTTTGTCAGTGATGACACCGCGCCCTGAAATTCCTTGCCAGGATCAACTTGTAATAATCGTGGCCAGTTTAGAGGTCCTCGTTGATAAATTCGTTTAAACGCAGAGGCGACTTCGGACGCTGTTTTAGTCGCTAACGGTTCTGCTTCTTTGTATCTACTGGCAACATCAACTACTGTTAGCGCGTATTTGTATATTTTTCTACGGACAGTATCATGAGGCAGGAATAGTATGTCAGCCTGATGAACTTCATTGGGCACACTAACATCAAAATGTGCAAAGTTGATTTGTCGAGGTGGTGGTAAGTAGATTTGCCATATTGCTTGTTTTGATAGCCAATTTTTGGCAACCTCGCGTGTTACTGATGCCGCGTTGGCGAGTTTATTAATTGCTGAGTTACCTCTCCAGTATCCGATTGGGGAATAATAAATCGCTTGCATTTTTATTTAATTATCCAGCGCCTAATACTAATTTAGATTTCATCGCTGATCTTACTAACCAATTAGCGAGTGACTCCTTAAATGATTTATTTTTTATGGCGCTTAGTGCATGAATTAATTTCACATCCGCGATATGCCTGTCTTGTAGATCTTTACTTCGATAAGCAACAGCATGTATGTGACACGCTGCGTCGATAGCGTTTATCGGATACTCTCCCGGTTTTGGTTTAGATTGTTCATCAAGTCTGATATCTAGTCGGGTCCCTGGACCGCAGTAATTGTATCCTGGGAGATGTTTTTCTCCGGGATACTTTGCCCAGGGAGTTCCGGGGAGCTTTCCAAGTTTGGCTGCAATGTCACCTCCGCTAAATTCTCGCTTTTTTTTTGAAATCTAAATTTTTTTGTGCCACATCGCGTACACTTACCAGAAAGTGCTTGTCTGTTATTTTTTGTTGTAATGGTTGTTAGATCATTCGTAGGGGTTCGTGCCTTACACTTCACACAATATAGATCCATAATTATTATTCTTTATATACAAATGGAAATTACAGATTTTTCTGCGACAAAAAAGAAAGAGCCAGTTAAGCATAATTCAGTGCTACCAAACTCTATCCGCGCGATTATAATTGGGCCATCCGGTTCAGGTAAAACACAGCTGTTGCTGAACTTGATAATGAAGTGGATGAAATGGGATAAACTGTATTTGATAGCTCCATCTGTAGATGATCAACGATGCTATAACGTTATAAAAGATTTTAATGAGAGTGCAAGCGCGCTGAGTAAAGACGGTGAGGATGTTGTTGAATTTATCACTGATATCGAAGAAGCCCCCAGCGTCGAGGATCTTGATGAATCAATTAACAACCTAGTAGTGTATGATGATGTTATGTTGGACAAGCAAAAAAATCCCGCAAGAATATTTTCCCGGGGACGTCACAAAAACACTGATGTGATTTATGTTACTCAGCGTTATACACAAATTCCTAAAGTAATCAGGGATAATTGTAATCTTCTTGCGATATTCAATGGAGTTGATACACATACACTGAGAAATATTCATCAAACCTGGTGTGGTGGCGATATGGATTTAAATAAATTTAAAAATTTCTTCAGTCATGCTCAAAGAAAACCTCACGGATTTGTGACAATAAATTTACACGATCCCAGAACAAGATACCGTATTGGACTTGATACACTATTTGCAACATAAAAATGTTTTTCCTTGGAAACTCATTTCCCAGAGCAGCAGAGGGGATGGACCCGACCCATGGATTTTTCAATAACGACCCCGCCACGGAAACTGTTTCAGATTTATTGAAGTAACCCAAGTTGTCAGTGCAAACTCAACGAGTTTGTCCCTGGAAACTCTTCGAGTTTTCGGGGGACATTTTTTTTTTGTCCTGTATTCTGAATAGAAGGGTTTATTTCGTCGAAATAAGCCCTCTATCGAGGAATAGTTTCCTGGAGGGGTTTATTGTGCAAAAAGTTTCGGTCTGTACAGCCCCTCTGCTGCTGGGTCTACATTGTCTGTTCTACTGATTACTCCTAACAAACTGCCCAGACCCAGATCTGGCAGGGCATTATGCAATGGCAGATCTGGGTCTGTGCAGTTTGCAGCTGGACTCAACTTATAAGTGAATAAATATGGTAATCAATGAATAGAGGAACATGCAGTTGCAACTAACAGAGGGTGGACAAATCATGAAGTGTTGCAGTTTGATGGGCTACTAAAAGGGAAACTACTGTAGCCCACAAGAAAATTTGGTAGCCCACATTTTCAATGGATAAACATTTTCTTTTAACGTGCCATTAAAAACATGCAGAAGGATACAATTTTAAGGTGGTAAAAGGTTATATAAAAAAACATAAAGACACTCCAAGTATATAAAATAGTTTATGTATTTTTTTAAACATTCAGCACTCAAATACCTGTCATTTAAACATGGCAAAAAATCTAGTGAAACTGTGTTTGCCTCAAGGTTACAAGAATGTGCACAAGCTTGAAACATTAGAAGGCCTGATTAGAAAGGCCTGTGGCAGTGTGTAGCCTCATGGTTACAAGAATGTGCACAAGCTTGAAACATTAGAAGGCCTGATTAGAAAGGCCTATGACAGTGTGTAGCCTCATGGTTACAAGAATGTGCACAAGCTTGAAACATTAGAAGGCCTGATTAGAAAGGCCTGTGACAGTGTGTAGCCTCATGGTTACAAGAAGTGCACAAGCTTGAAACATTAGAAGGCCTGATTAGAAAGGCCTGTGACAGTGTAGAGCTTGGTCTGTTTAAGATCTGTCCATATTTTGACTAAGTATATACATTTTTTCTTCACAAATATACAAATTCTTCAACTTTAAAGAAAAGGTGTTAAAGGCATTGCTATGAAAGAATATAAATAGTTGTACAAACTATAAAGACAGTGTAAAAGGCAACAAGGTAATGTGAAAAGACATGTAGTGAGATGATGTGCATATTTTTAATACAGACTTGCACCTTTCTATTAAGTCTAATCTCTGTTTTCATGTCTCTCCCTTTCTGACACACGTGCCTTTGACAATATAATGAGAAAAGTACTTTTTACTAATTTTGGAGCTGAATTCTGGCTTGCCTCAGAAATTTTGACTAAGGGGAATTTCTTAAAAGCCTGAGTTTCATCTGGGAACACACAAACCCTCATTTAGCTTAGCCAATCAGGATTACTTTCTTTACCAGCCAAAAACTTGGGTCGAATTCAGAATGAACATCTCTTAAGACTGACAATATTAATAACTATTGTGGAAAATATCATTTTATTACACCTGTTTCAAATGGCCCATGTTTCCCAAAACTTTCTCTGGTTTGTCTCAAATCTTGTCATTTTTCACTACTGACCTTATGTTAACACTGGTCTCTTCCTGTCTCAGACTGTTAACGGACTATTAATTAAAATTCAATTCATGCCACAAAATGAGCAGATCTCATCCCTCACAGTCAATTTTTACAGCAAGTCTAGTTCATACATTAAAATGAATGGTTACATGTCACGCAGGCCATGACAGAATGTCCTGTGAAAATAATCTCTACAAAATTTTGCACCAATACAAATAGGAACAAAAGATTTGGATATATTTTTCTAAATCTGTAATATTTCATATTAATCCTGAAGCTGCATATTTTTAGCTTTGTACCAAGACTTCCTATTCCTTCTTTCCTTGGGATGGGAGGAAGAGGGATTGATAACTGCCAAAGTATACAATATTTTTCTGTTTGTCAGTTACTTGTCCATAACATTTTTTAAATGTGTAGGTTCTTCCCAAAAGCAATCATTTTGGTCACCATGCTTAGAAGATGAATATTAATGTTAAGATTTTACTAAGGGGGCAGTGTATGATCCAGAATCACTTCATCCATGAAAATGAAAATTACTTCTCTTCAGACCAATACACATCCTTATTTGATAATATTCTGCTCCAAAATGTCACATCCAGTGGGGATTAAAAAAAACCAAGATGTTGGGCTTGATTTATAACATCTGGGATAGAGCCCTTCACTGGGAGCTTTGCAAATCTGCAAGATGAAGCACCAGAATAGGCAGTTCTAATTAAACCAGCAGGAGGAGAAAGTTTACACAGAGCAAGCTAATGTCATGCTAAGTTTACAATGATAGATGACCCATTTTGTGTTGTTGTGAATGACACAAAGTATTAAATCAAGTATATGTCAAAATACAGTAAATCTTCTTATAACAAGATGAAGGAGGTGTATCTATTGAATTCTCAATAAATTGGAGTGGGCTACTACCAGATATGTATATCCTTTGAAAATCATTTGCTAAATTCTGTACAATAACTTGTGAATTTAATATTAGAAAAATAAAATATTCTTTAATGAAGGATATCCAAGTGGTTCTGGATATATTTTACATGGGGATTAGGCCCCGTCATTTAAATTAGGATTTTTTGCCTATTTTTAACTTCTGAAGATCCCCCCAAAATATCTGTGATTCAAGAAACTTATTTTCAATGAAATGCCCTCTGTTCTCCCCTTAACACCCCTCTTTCAATAACATACAGGACTAACTCCCTGGATTTTATTATGAGAAGAACAGTGCAGTGAGATTTTTTAACAAATGGTAAGGAGAGTGGCTGAGGATGGTAGACTGGTGAAGTATGAATAACATATGCAGGAAGTCTGCATTATCCCAATGCTTTCCAAGTGATCCCTACCCTCCTTAACACAAATGCAGGAATACTGTTGCACACCACAAAATGTCCACCCATGGGATGGATCCAGATTTCAAACTACTGTGCACATGAGCAAACTTGCAGATCAAAACCCAAAGTTTCAAGTCTCTATCTCAAATGGTGTAGGAGAAACTGTGTTTGCAAGCACACACCCATGCATGAAAATCTGGATGGGCAGGATAAGATGATCAATACCTTTTCTTTCAAAAGCCTCGTAATGGGCAGGATAACATAATACCTTTTTTCTTTGAAAGCCTCGTAATGGGCAGGATAACATGATCAATACCTTTTCTTTCGAAAGCCTCGTAATGGGCAGGATAACATAATACCTTTTCTTTCGAAAGCCTCATAATGGGTAGGATAACATAATACCTTTTCTTTCGAAAGCCTCATAATGGGTAGGATAACATAATACCTTTTCTTTCGAAAGCCTCGTAATGGGAAGGATAACATAATACCTTTTCTTTCGAAAGCTTCATAATGGGCAGGATAACATGATCAATACCTTTTCTTTCGAAAGCCTCGTAATGGGCAGGATAACATAATACCTTTTCTTTTGAAAGCCTCATAATGGGCAGGATAACATAATACCTTTTCTTTCGAAAGCCTCGTAATGGGCAGGATAACATAATACCTTTTCTTTCAAAAGCCTTGTAATGGGCAGGATAACATCATCCCTACCTTTTCTTTTGAAAGCCTTGTAAAGGGCAGGATAACATCATCCCTACCTTTTACTTAAAAACCCGAGGGATTAAAATAACTGGTACTGAACCTGAGTCCTGCACCTTTCCAAAAAAAATTTATTAAAAAAATGGCAGCATACAAATGCATACATGTGTCAAAATATCCACTGCATCAACCTAGTTTTCATGATCACATACCAAAACTTTGAGAAACATGACTGTTGAAGAATCGTAGTTCTTAGACTGTAATCCTGGCCATACACGGAATAATTCTCATTTTTCCCCAAAAAAGGAAAAACACAGTGAGTTCAACACTTATCTATAATAATACAACTTTCAGAGTCACCAAATCATATGTACAGCTACTATTGCATGGGCTTTCAAAATGGTCAGATTGGTAACAATATATATTGATACATATTACAACATATATTACTTTGTGATTTCAGCTGGCATTACTTCCCCTAATTATCACTTCACCAAATTCATTACTGATATTTGTGCATTTAACAGTATCACAGAACCTGTTTGGAATTTGTCCAGTGCTAAAGCAAAATAAACTGGAAATTTGTTACCCAAATAATAAAACAATAATAGCTCTTTGTTACAAATAAATATGAAGTTGTATGAAGCAGTAAAATGAACATATTGACAGTCAAAATGAGGTTGAACTCGTTCATAAAACTATATTCCCCTCACCAAACGTCTATAACTGTACAGCATCATATATGGTAAGAGGAAGAAGAAAAAAGAGCGCATGGTTGCCATTTTAAGGATGGAAAATTACATAAACTTACATGTACAGAATAAATCACATGCCTTTAACTTCTATGCCCGTTTTAAGTGTGTGTCTTGATAGATTCCATTACAAAAACGCCAGCAAATGTTGGAATGAATTCCCTCATCTGCTATTGATTTCTACAATCTGTGAGCAAGCTATAAAACATTACTTTCCTTTCAAATTACAGACTCCATCCAGTCGGGGAAAAAACAAACAAATATAAGGTACTCACAGTATGGAATATGCTGTAATGATTCTGTTGTATAAATCATACCATATGCAACTAATTAATGGTTGATCTCAAATGTTAACATCAACTTTCACAATCATTGTATAATTTGCGTGTCTGTAATTTTACTAGTACATGTATATCACTGGCATTCAACAATTCAAAAACTGCGTTTTGCCAAAAATTCTGGCTCATCAGAGTAAGTGAAATGACTCTTTTATTTTTTTTCATTTAGTTCTTTGACTTTGATGACAAATAAAATTTTCACAGCCTTGCATTTTTTTTCAGACCCAAATAATTATTACGAGTTAACATTTACATTTTCCCCCAATATTTCCCAAGTATATTTTGATATGTCATTCTGTGATAACAGAACTTGAATGGTAAGATGAAGGTTAAAACCCAATCTTTTCACCCACCAGTAACAAGGGAAAAGCCATTTGTTTTCACCACCATTAGCAGGGACAAGCCTGGTGTATTACCCAAAGATGAAAATTTTGGATATACATTGCATACTTGACCTTTCCTAAATCTCCATCTGACTAATAAACATGGATAATACCTCTCACTGTTACTATAGTGATGAATTTTGAATCTGAAAAACTAAACTGCACCTCTTTTCAGATTTCATAATTAGCTGCAGAGATTGGTCTCCCTTGTACTGAAAACCAAAGGGACTATAACAAGAGCATGTTCTGCCATTATTTTGGTCCTGTCAAATGTATGTCTCAATCAGTTTATACATTTGTCTCAACCATGATAAGTACAATGAAAAGAGTTATGCTTTTATTAACATACATGGTTTTATTTGTGATAATGTTCCGTGATAATCAGTGTGCATAATTTGGAGATCAAACTTTTCATAATGTCAAAGGACTATTTACTGAATAGATTAAGATGTTATCACTTTCATACAAGATTGTATGAAACTTTAAACTTATAAAACACATACCTCCACATCCCCTAAATCTGTGCCCTCTTGGGGTAAGGATATAATCTGAGAACAATATGTGGACTGCATATCTGAAATTGTCCATTTATATTGATAGAAAGTGTAGTGTATGTAGGTGACTGAATCAGCTGTTAGTGTAAGCAATGCAAGATGGAAATATGACGTATGTACTGTAATAATGATGCATTATCGTGTGAACAACACATTATGGATTGACCTCTATTCAGTATGTGAGAAATACATTATGGATTGACTGTTATAAAGTATGCAAAGAAAATATTATGGATCTACTGTTATTCAGTATGTGAAGAACACACAATGAATACACTGTTGTTCATTATGTGAAGAACACACAATGGATACACTGTTATTCATTATGCAAAGAACACACAATGCATACACTGTTGTTCATGTGAAGAACACACAATGGATACACTGTTGTTCATTATGTAAAGAATACACAATGCATACACTGCTGTTCATTATGTGAAGAACACACAAGGCATACACTGCTGTTCATTATGTGAAGAACACACAATGGATACACTGCTGTTTATTAAGTGAAGAACATACAATGGATACACTGTTATTCATTACGTGAAGAACACACAATGCATACACTGTTGTTCATTACGTGAAGAACAATGGAAACACTGCTGTTCATTATGTGAAGAACACACAACGGATACACTGTTCTTCATTATGTGAAGAACACACAATGTATACACTGCTGTTCATTATGTGAAGAACACACAATGGATACACTGTTGTTCATTATGTGAAGAACACACAATGGATACACGGTTGTTCATTATGTGAAGAACACACAATGGATACACTGCTGTTCATTATGTGAAGAACACACAATGGATACACTGTTGTTCATTATGTGAAGAACACACTGCTGTTCATTATGTGGAGAACACACAATAGATACACTGCTGTTTATTATGTGAAGAACACACAATGGATACACTGTTGTTCATTATGTGAAGAACACACAATGGATACACGGTTGTTCATTATGTGAAGAACACACAATGGATACACTGCTGTTCATTATGTGAAGAACACACAATGGATACACTGTTGTTCATTATGTGAAGAACACACTGCTGTTCATTATGTGGAGAACACACAATGGATACACTGCTGTTTATTATGTGAAGAACACAATGGATACACTGTTGTTCATTATGTAAAGAACATACAATGGATACACTGTTATTCATTATGTAAAGAATGCATTATGCATCCATTGTTATGTCTATGCTGTATGTATGTATGTATGTATGTATATATGTATGTATGTTGTTGTTGTTGATGTAGGGTTTAACGCCATGTTTCAGCACACGATAGGCTATGCATGGCGGCCAGTATTAATGGTGGACGAGGAACCCGGAAAATCCCCGGGAAGAACCACCGACCCACGAGAAGCTACCGGCAAGCTTTCTCACATACCCACATTGGCCGAATCCTAGACTTGAACCCACACAGACAGAGGTGAGATGGCAGTGATCCGTTAACGGAGAGCGCTTTAGACCACTCGGGGCCCCATGTATGCATGTATGTATCTATGTATGTATGTGTGTGTGTATGTATGTAAGTATGTATGTATGTATGTATGTAATCATGCATGTGTGTGTGTATGTATGTATGCATGTATGTATGTATGTATGCATGTATGTATCTACAGGCAAGTATAAAAAAACTGAGTTGCAGAGTGTTAGTGTTCCATTTGTGGTGCTACAACACATATTTCCATCTTGTAATCATTGTCAAGGTCATTTGCATTTTCTTGCTTAGATGTGATGTGAATATTTACTAAGTGAAGGAAGTTATGTCAAATATCATATTCTAACTTACAGTTACATTTTAATCATAATATTTGTATGTATCTCAGATTAGCCAAAGTTCAGGTTAGTTTGTTAGCTGGACAAGTCTAAAAGTTGTTTTGATGCATGTCACCATCTTTAGGTGACTAAGGCATTAACTGTCAATAACTTGCAAGATTTCATCAACAGATGTGTTTAAAAATAAAAGGCACTCATCACTAACGATTACCAACCAGGATTTCATTCAAAGTATGATCAATGAACTGAAAATACAACACCCACACAAGGTGTTTGTGATCTCTTCTTCATGCAGTAATTAACAGTAGACCTATATTTAAATACTGCTCTGAAGCAAATAAATAAGTGTTCTCAGCCTCAATAAAATCTCTCTCTCTCTCTCTCTCTCTCTTTCTCTCTCTCTCTCATTTCCTCATCACCAGTATAATTATTTTTGTCTCCTTTCTTTTCAATGCAGAAGATCTGATCCCTTAAGCTCAAGAGAAATCGAACGAGAAGAAACCAGCTCAATTTTCCAGTCAGCTTGCCATGTGTGTGTGTGTGTGTGTGTGCATGCATGTATGTGTGTTCATGCATGTGTGTGTGTTCATGTGTGTGTGTGTGTGTGTGTGTACAAGGGTCAAGCTAGACTTAAATTTTTGGGACATGTGACTTCTTTTAGACAGAGTAGGGAAAGTGGGAGCAAACATATATATATATATATATATATATATATATATATATATATATATATATATATATATATATATATACACACATACACACACATACACACACACACACACATTTTCTTTCTCTTATTTGAATCATGCCCTCCATTTCTCAGCATCCATTTAATACTGGTTTTAAGCAATACTTTATTTTTAAGTTGAAAAATCAGTATTATGTTACATGTTTATTATAAACATATTTTGTACATGTATGTTTAGATAGAGATAAAAGCAGTGTATTTTGGCCATATGACTTTAACTCATCAATCCCTGGAGATTTTTGTCTTTTTGGCCTGAAATATGAGTAGGAAACACATTTTGGGGGCTGATTCTGAAAACGTCGTTTTTCATTGGATATTTCACGAGTGCATATGCAGAAGGGTAAAAGCTGGAGTCCTTTTTTTTTGCTTAATGGACCCATCATTTTCATATCGAGACCACTCTTTATTCCAAATGCCCATCTCATCCTACTTTTTGCGAAGGTTCACCTGTCTGTGTGCAGTTCAGACCAGCCTTACAACTGAGGCCAAATGGTCTAAAGTCCAGACACAAAATCAGAATCCGATGACGTTTGAATTTGGGTATGTAACGGCCCTCACTTTTTGTACAATTGCATAACCTGCTTAGCTCTGGTTCACTCCAATTTTACTGAAGCTGTTCTCTGTCCTTTCGCCTTTTTTCTTTCTTTTTCTCTCCCAACCTCACTGTACCTGTCTCGCCTCCTTTTGGCCCTCAAACTTTGTGTGGGTAGGTGGATATGTAAGCATGTAGATACACAGATACTTGGATATGTCAGTGCATAGGTACATCTGAGGACACATTTGGGAATACATCTGAAGAGCTATTTTCCCCTTCTGTGCTTTCAAGCATTTCTCACTTCTACCGCCAAAATTATGTCTGTCGATCTTCCAGACTTCTGAATTCACTCTCAGAGTCCCCTGTACCTTTACTCTTGCAGAAAAGCTTATGCTAATTAGATTTTTCGATGGGGGAATATTTACAGCTAGGAAATTCAGTGCGGGGAAACACGCCCCTATTTAGCGTAACCAATCAGAATGAAATATATTTACCGCCTTTTATAACTAGGCGCCAAAATTGCAGACAGCTTGCCCTAGGTTTTTGAATAACTGTTTCTGAATTTTTCAAGTTTGATAGTTCCACTATGAAATCAAAGTTTAACTGTGTCCCTAATAGTCTGTCTCATGGTTAAGAAAACGAATCTTTACCTCTACCGACCAGACATTAGAAATCATTGCAGTATATTGATTTAACAAGCACCTGTCTACATAAATCTAATTAATTGTTCTCTGGCCCCAAACTAATGTGCTTTTCGTAGATCAACAGAAATTTGCCTCCTCACAGGGTGTAAGAAAATCGAGTCTAAAAAATGTTTTTCCCGCAAAATTTTGTAATGCGAGTAGAAAGCCCAGATTATTTGGTATCCTTGTCTGTCTACTTTTTTGTAATATGTACCACCCATTTTGGTGTGTCTTAAATGATCTTGACACTACAGAGCTCAGACTAGGGTACTACCTCCTGACACACAAACATGGCGCAAGAGGTTGATGAATTAAAAGAGGACGTTGTAATTAAATGTAACTAATAGGAGTAATAACGTTATAGTCTTGCAAGTCAGAAAAATGCTTAATCAACTACCACTTAATGGGCTTTATTTACTTTCTTAAAGTTCTGTATAAAATGGCAGTTACAAACATTTCTAAATTACATTTACTTTGAAACAACCCCCTGTAGCATGTACATGGAGCAAAGGCACTTCATACCATACTGTTCATCTTAACTGCATTATTGCCGATCAAACACTAAGAATACTGTTGTTCTGTCAGGGGTAATAGTGGTACAGAAAATCAGGAAAGATAACTGGAATTTCCCAAAATAGCAGCTCAATTTATTCTTGATGCTAGTCTAAATACTTTTTAAAACCCAACAGCGGCTTCTATTTCAGTAAAGAACTGAGTTTCAAAAGGGGTTACTAGCCTATAAATCCTTACATGGTTTGGCTCCTGATTATCAACCAAGCTCCATCTCAAACAGCAATTTATATTTACCTAAACCAAATTTAGAGTTTTCAAAGACGAGTTTTGTTTTCTCTGGAGCCAAACTATGGAATTACATACTACCTTATATAAAGTCTGTTGACTCATGCCAAGCCTTCAAAAAGCTTCTTAGTCAACCTGTGCAGAAATAATCATTTGTATGATTTTACTTAAGTACTACTGCTTTTACAACTTGTTATCATGTACATGTACTCACTCATAATGTTTTACACATGTTCACTGCTAATATTTGTATGAATCTTGCTTGTACCCATCCTTAAAGGGTGGGTGGGTAGGTAGGTAGACATACAGACAGACAGACAGACAGACAGACAGATAGATAGATAGATAGATAGATAGATAGATAGATAGATAGATAGATAGACAGACAGATAGATAGATAGATAGATAGACAGATAGATAGATAGATAGAGATTATTAGATAGATAGATTCATACAAATGTCAATGTAGAAGGTCTCATGGAAGATTGGCCAGTTGACCAAATGAACTTCTTCTTTAAATAAAGTCATTAATATTATATTTATTATCATTATTATTATTATTATTATTATTATTATTATTATCATTATTATTATATGGGTATATAGTGCTTTACTGCATCTCAGCCAAAAAGTGGTTATTTAGTGCCAACAAAAGGTTATGCTCCAAATATGTAAAACTGAATTGCACAAAGATTAGGAAGATAAACCCTTCCAAATAAATTTATAATAAAGACAAGATAAAATCTTAATGCACAACAAAATAAAATATAAAATGTAAAGATGTAAAAAGTCTGTAAATAAGGAAAAACATTTAAATTCCTTAAAACATTGTTAAAATTTCTTATATAAACTGCACTCCCTTAAAAATTTCAATATTTTCTCTAGTGGTATGTCCTTGTACAGTTTCTTCACTCATTTACAGGGGTCACTCACAGGCTTTGTCCCCCTTCCCCCCTCTCTTAAGCCCTGAAAAAGTTGATGATGCTGATAAGAATGATACAGCTCTTTGTACTGTACAATAGCAGTCTGCAAATAAATATATTGACCCAAAATCTGTTACCAAATTGAAATGGGATCAGAAACAAATTCATCCTTTCTCTCTCCTTACAACCCTTCGATGAAGTTTAAAAGGCCACAGAGCCTTAAACATTAAGAATTCCTCCTCAAAATTCTCCCATTCTAAATGACAACGCCATAACACAAGACACATAACATGTTTAGAGGTTGGAGTCGACACCTTTCCAGTGTACAAACAAATTAATCTGTCCAGTCACACCATGTGCCACAATGACAGTAAAATACAAAAACAAAACTGGTTGTTGTTGTTGTTGTGGGTTTAACGCCATATTTCAGCACACAATAGGCTATGCATGGCGGCCAGTATTAATGGTGGAGGAAGAACCCGGGAAAACCCCAGGAAGAACCACCGACCCACAAGAAGCTACTGGCAAGCTTTCTCACATACCCACATTGGCCGAATCCTAGACTCGAACCCATGCAGACAGAGGTGAGATGGCAGTGATCCATAACGGAAAGCACTTTAGACCACTCGGCCACTTGGGGCCCCAACAAAACTGGTACCAGAGAGAATGTGAGTCAAATACTGCATGAAATATAAATTCAAACCAAAATGTAACATTTTTCACATCTTTCACACTTATAATTGGATACAAATTTGAAGGTCCATGCTAAAATAAATGTTTTTGCCTGTTTCACCTGTATAAATTACATCATCTCCCAAAAATTAGCATAGCCAGTTTTACAAGAAATGCAGATCATTGACCCAAAATCTGTTGACAAATTGAAATGTGATCAGAAACAAATTCATCCCTACTTTCTCGTTATGAACCCTCTGATGAAGTCTAAAAGGCCATCAAGCCTAATGAACATTAAGAATCCCACCTGGATTAATGGGTGTTAACTTTAACGATAAATATGAATCCATACATCAACTGCCTGCCCATACATGCAACACAAGCAAAAGAGTGTGTGGAATGCTTTGCCAAAGAATGATGACTTTCTCTTGGTAAAACACTAAATGAACCGCATGATTCCATTACACAAGAAATGTCTTCCTTTATCTATTGGTCTAACTAATGCATAGAAAATATATTAGTTTGTATTAAAACCATGTCATCCCACAAGTGACCACAGTAAATAGCTTTATATCACAACAGAAATTAATGTGAAATTATCTAGAGGTCGAAAGGATTTCCACAATTTCAAGATAATAAAATTTCTTCCTTTTAACTGTCAACTGTTAAAACCATTTATTCTTCAGTGAGAATAAGATTTTCAAGTTGTGGTCAGTTTGGTCCCATTTTCACAAAGGACAATGTGGACATCATTAAAAGTCTTTTGGAGAAAAAGCCATGTCATAATGATCATCCATTCAGGGGCCCCGAGTGGCCAAGTAGTCTAAAGCGCTCTCCTTTACGGATCACTGCCATCTCACCTGTCTGTGTGGGTTCGAGTCTAGGATTCGGCTAATGTGGGTATGTGAGAAAGCTTGCCAGTAGCTTCTTGTGGGTCGGTGGTTCTTCCTGGGGTTTTCCTGGGTTCTTCCTCCACCATTAATACTGGCCGCCACGCATAGCCTATCGTGTGCTGATAAATTGCGTTAAACCCCACAACAACAACAACAACATCATCATCCATTCAGAGGAAAGAGTGACAAGACTTTTAAAGGGTGAATTTTAATGATGTCACCAAATTTGAATATTGCTTGTTTATTTGATCATTTATGCATCAATACTGCACATAAATTACAAAATTAGACATTCCCTGACAATTTGTAAGAAATTTCCAAAACTCTTGTAATGGGTGAATTTTATTGACATTTTCGAGAGGCTGTCATGATGGTTATATTCGACAACATAACAGCACAAGTTTCCATTTAGGGCCAACTAGACATTATAAAGTCTACCAGTGAAAACCCCATATAAATATGACCATCCATTGAGGAGGAATGGCAAAAAGATTTTTCAAGCTGGCTGCTGCTGTGGCCCTATTGGATTTTTTAGCAGCATTATTTTCATTCAGGACCCAGTAGTCCTATGATGAATGTGCGTTATATGGGATTAACTATAACTGGTGCCCAGTCATAAAGTTGCCCTGTAACAGGTATATATGATGTCCTGTAACAGGTATATATGATGCCCTGTGGTACTGATGACATTTATTTATGCCAAGATGAAATGAACAAAAACTCAGTACTGCACTCTGTGGGTTGGCATATGAGAGTAAATTAGAGAGGGAGTAATTACAAAAGATGCTATGTCTCAAAGGTATAATAATAATGCAACCAAATAGATCTGTGCAGCTGCTCAGTCCCATTTACCCAATGACTAACTGCCAAAAACACACCTGTCCTCAGTACCATTTATCCAATGACTAACCTCCAAAAACACACATGTCCTCAGTCCCATTTACCCAATGACTAACCTCCAAAAACACACCTCCTCAGTCCCATTTACCCAGTCACTAGCCTCCAAAAACACACCTGTCCTCGGTCCCATTTAGCCAATGGCTAACCTCCAAATATATACCTGTCCTCAGTCCCATTTACCTAATGACTAACCTCCAAAAACACACTTGCCCTCAGTCCCATTTACCCAATGACTAACCTCCAAAAAACACACCTGTCAACTCCTCATGTATTATGATTCAATATCTCTACTGTATCTATCCAGCTATCTGTCCACCTAACCACTATTGTGCTCTTCTTTAGAGGTAGACCAAGTTGTTCTCTACTGATCTTTATCTTGCAGTGCTGACTGACTGTTGCTGAACAACTGCACAGCAACAGATTCAAGCTGAATGCCCTACTCCATAGAAATTCTGAATTTAGGAAAGTGGAAATAAAATAAATTGACTGACTTTTGTACATAGACAACAAGTTTAATCCATCGTCTATTGATCTGTTGCATTTTGAACCTCTCCAAATACTCCTGGTTTATTAGCTATAACTCTCAGAATTGACTATCAGCACAGCAGCTGCTGTTTAGATCTTTGTGAAATGCTATAGCATATAAGGTGACTGTCTAATGTTCAAATACAGCTTGTATAACTCCACCAGAACCAGTAATGTAATAAAATAATAACATGGGCTGTATAATATCTTGTCTAATAAAAAATGTGGCTCAAATAGAATCTTCTTCTGAATTATGCATATAATGCATTAAGTAATGTTCTAAATCTATTATGGAAAGGTTTCTATTTAAAGTGTTCAACATTGTTGTGTAGATTATTATTTATTATCGACTTTAATCTTATTTCAAAATTGTGGTACACCTAGTAAAAGAGAGTCATTAACAACATCAATGCCAACCTAGCACATTTTTCCCCCATTGGTAACAAAAAATTCACACACAAAATCACATTTTATATATATATATATATATATATATATATATATATATATATATATATATATATATATATATATATATATATATATATAATGTTTTTTTATTAAAAAAACCTGCCTTCCCTAATTTTAAAACCAGTGCAATAGGAAACTTTTTTGCCTTATGTCACACACAAAATCACATTATATATAAAATCATATATATATATATATATATATATATATATATATATATATATATATGTTTTTTTTTCTTCCTGCCCACCCTAATTTTAAAACCAGTGCAATAGGTAACACATTTTTACCTTATGTCATGAAAAAACACATATATACCAGTAAATAGAGAACATGTATTTCTTCTTTGAACAGCACAAGTAACATACTGATATAATGCGCCAGCAGATCTGAGTCTGTACTGTTTGCAGTTGGACTTGTCTTATAAGCAAGTATAAATGGCATTATTGAACTTACACAATGTGTGTGAATAAAATAAGTACATGCTGCTTTGTGACATAATTCCCCAGTGCACAGACAAACACTCACAGCATGTGCTAAACCAACCAGCCAATTGACCTCACACTCAATATAACTGCAAAATATTTATCATGGGTAAAGTGACAAAAGTACAACATCTCCAACTGAAGCATTTTAACTTGTAATTAATTAAGGAATGCTTTGGATATTACAGCACAGCAACACAAGTAGGTTATTTAGTGCCAAGGTAATTGGTGTCAAGTGCCTTGCCCAAGGTCACAGCATGGTAGCCTACACAAGTTGATCTGAAAGTAGAACTTTGAACCTGCACAATTTGATCACAAGCCCAGCATGCTAACAACCCAGTCAATGAAGCTTTCAATTAATTAAGGAATGCAATTAAGACCAAGCTCTGCTAAAACATAATGCCCTGGCATTAATAAATCTGGTATATGGTGTGAGTATGGAATCACTTTAAGTAGAACAACACTCAGGTTTGATGTTCATTATGTGACAGCTTGTCCAGAAATACACTGTTTACACAAAATCCCGAGTCCAAGTCTCGGCTAGCGTGGGTACGTGGGAAAGCCTGCCAGTAACTTCTCGTGGGTCAGTGGTTCTTCCCTGGGTTTTCCAGGGTTCTTCCTCCACCAGTTATACTGGCCGCCATGTATAGCCTATCCTGTGCTGAAAAATGGCGTTAAATCCTAGACAACAACAACAACTAGACAAAATCTCTGAAACAGAATGTACAGCAAATCTCCAGATCTGATTATGCCACAGCAGGTTTGGGTCTATGCCATTCACACTAAAATTACAACATTCACACCAAAATTACAGCATTCACACTAAAATTACAACATTCACACCAAAATTACAACATTCATACCAAAATTACGACATTTACACTAAAATTACAACATTCACACTAAAATTACAACATTCACACCAAAATTACAACAAATAGAAAATATACCCAAATCTGATTATGCACAGCAGAGCTGGGTCTATGCCATTCACACTTGCTGCTGTTGTTGTTTTTATTGTAGGGTTTAATGCCATTTTTCAGCACAACATAGGCTATACATGGTGGCCAGTATTAATGGTGGGGGAAGAACCCAGGAAAACCCCGGAAAGAACCACCAACCCACAAGAAGCTAATGGCAAGCTTACTCACATACCCACATTGGCCGAATGCCATTCACACTAAAATTACAACAAACAGAATATACCCAAATCCGATTATGCCACAGCAGGTATGGGTCTATCATATTTGCACAAAATCACTATTATCCAGAATGAACAGCACATTATGCCACAACAGGTCTGGGTCTATGATGTTCACAGATTACCACTTATAAGCAGAATGAAAAGAATATACCCCAATCTGACAATGCATTATGCCACGGCAGGTCTGGGTCTATGATGTTCACAGATTACCACTTATAAGCAGAATGAAGAGAAAATACCCCAATCTGACAATGCATTATGCCACAGCAGGTCTGGGTCTATGATGTTCACAGATTACCACTTATAAGCAGAATGAAGAGAATATACCCCGATCTGACAATGCATTATGCCACAGCAGGTCTGGGTCTATGATGTTCACAAATTACCACTTATAAGCAGAATGAAAAGAATATACCCCAATCTGACAATGCATTATGCCACAGCATCATAAAACTGCACCAGAGTCTGAGACTGACGACGTTCAACTATTAGCCAACTAAAAATAGCCTTAGAAAAGTAAACTCATTTGTGATTGGTTGAAGCAAATGTCAAGCTCAAGAGTATGCTAATTTGCAGGCCTGACTGTAAGCTGCACACATTTGGGAGCCTTGTATACAAGAGTTTGATGATCTCCAGGCCTGAATGAAGGCTGTATACATTTGGGAGTGTTGTATACAAAAGTCTGATGACTCCAGGCCTGACTGTAATCTGTACACATTTCTGAGCCCTGTATACAAGAGTTTGATGATTTCCAGGCCTGAATGAAGGCTGCATACATTTGGGAGTGTTGTATACTAAAGTCTGAGAATTTCCAAGCCTGGCTATAGACTGTATACATTTGGGAGTGTTGCATACAAGAGTCAAATGAATTCCAGGCCAGGCTGTAAGGCTGTAAACATTTGGGAGTGTTGTATACAAGGGTCTGATGATAACAGGTGTGACTGTATATGCTGTAGACATTTGGGAGTGCTTTCTTTATACAAGGATCTGATGGTTGCCAGGTCTGGCTGTAACCTGTACACATTTGGAAGTGTTCTATACAAGTGTTTGATGCCAGGTCTGGCTGTATGTAACCTGTACACATTTGGAAGTGTTCTATGCAAGTGTTTGATGCCATGTCTGGATGTAACCTGTACACATTTGGAAGTGTTCTATACAAGTGTTTGATGCCAGGTCTGGCTGTAACCTGTACACATTTGGAAGTGTTCTATACAAGTGTTTTATGCCAGGTCTGGCTGTAAACTGTATACATTTTACAGCATTTTATACAAAACAAATATGGTACTAAAATACAGAAAATAAAGTACATTTCTACAAAGATGTAGTTTTAAAATGCATAATTTTAGATCCACTCTCACTTGTGTACCCGAGAATGTTTAGTTTCACTAATACAAGGTTTGTTACATGTGCAGCGGACTCATGGTTTTTTTCCATCCTGCACCGTAAAGCTGATACTCCAACACCCATAAACTGTAATTTAAGAAACCACAATCCCATGTTATATACTGCTATCTATTCTCAATGTAGCTGCACACACAAACACATACACACATATACACGTTAATGGCTCCTACACGGCTATGCCAATCAATGGTAACCACTAGTTCAAGGTACTGAAAGGGTGAAAAACAATTCAAGTTATCTGAGCTGAAGTCAAATGAAAAGAACCAACACTGAGGATCAAAATAGGAAACTAAGATCTAATCCACATACAAGATAATCAATCACCATTAGTCTTTTTGCTCCTCTGTTTCATTGAGCTAGTTAAAGCTTTCTCCAAAGAAAACAGTAACAATGGTTGATTAGAACGTTTTTTTTAAATCAGGAAGTGAAGCAAAGCACCATGGGATAAAAATGACATGTTTAAACAAATTGCCCAACTTTGTTTTATCAAATACTGGCAAACTTTAATCAAATTTACATAAAGGCAATTATTGTGTCATTTTAATTAGCCTTAAGCATTCATTTTTAAATTACCAGTACTGGTAGTTCATTTGAATTTTTAGAAAGAAATTCCAAATAAATCTGCTTGTGTAATTTCTTATTGCATAACTTTTTGGGAAAGTGGCTATACTAGTGCTTCAACAAGTACTTACTGGTAAGCACATAGGTGCATGCAATTCAAACATGTCTTACACTGGGGGTCCAAATTTCAAACTTCACCTCACCCTACTTGATTCAAAACACTCACATATATATATATAGACATATATTAGATGATGACAGCTTCCATAACTTTGATGAACAATTGCATGTCTTTTTTCACTTTGTGTGATTAAAAGCCATGTGCAATATTTTTAATCTAAGAGTTTTCTTATGCATTTATGTGAACCAATTTATTGTTTCTTTTAGGCACGGCTGTTTTGCCTTGTGTGGACAAAGTACTGGAAGAAGGGTGCACACAAACCTTATGTTCGACGCTGCTAAAAATGTGAGGGGCCTCAGCTTAACATAAAAAGAAAAGGAAAATGGAAATTACAACAAGTGATGTGATAGGAACTTCCTAGAAAGTGTCAAAACCTCACTTTACTACTGAGACCGAATGAATGTCTGAAAACTGCATCTCCATACTCTTAATTCTGCTGCAACACTTACCTCTAGACCACAAATTCAAACGTGTGAACAGCATATATACACATCCATGTCATGAATACTCCACTCCAATTTTCCAAAAGCCCACAGATATCTCCTATGGAGTAAAATATCTGGTCTCTCTGAACACCACATCAAATCTCTCCACTATCCTGTCTGGTTCCCTATCATATTTCCTGGAGCTGCATTATGCAATTTGAGGGAGTAGATCAATAACTCCATTATAAAGGCTTGTTCTTGCACAGTCAACCAGGAAGGCTCCACAAAATCCCTGTCACTCAATACCACCACTGCATCTGCTAGCAAACACTATACCCCCATAAGGACAATACAAGAGGAGTACAAATATTTATTCTTTTTATGTACAGTATTAACAATCCCCTTCAAGTTAACTAACAATAAAAATGAACTGGTTATAATACTAGATTAATTTCAAGTTAACATGTTTTCCTATCATGCAGGTTACTTTGTGTTATTAGAGACTGATATACACACATCTATTCCATTTCCTGGTGTGCCAGCTCTTCAAAACTTCCATTAAAGAAAAGTGTACTCAACTGGTGAAACCAGCAGTGCCTTACACATTTGGCACTTTCTAAGAGTTTCAAAATGATATCCACTTCTGCAAATGAAATGATCCAACTAAAAAAGGCAGACATTTAAGTTCAATAAATATTATTTTGCTGTGAAGATTTTCTTTATTTCATTTATTATCAATGGTTAAAGGCAGTAGTCACAGTTACCTCGGCAACGTTAGATATATAGACTCAATTTATACCATTGCTGTGTTAGTGCTTTTTGACAACAGACAAGTGTCAGTTCCAGTATGACTTACCTCCCCTAGAAATACAACAGGTGTCACCATTTTAAGTTAACCATCTTCAATACTATTTTTGACAAGAGTATGTATGTATGTATGTATGTATGTATGTATATGTGTGTGTGTGTGTATGGATGGATGGATGGATGTGTGTGTGTGTGTGTGTGTGTGTGTGTGTGTGTATGCATGCATGCATGCGTATATGTATGTATGTGTGTGCGTATGTAAGAAAAAATAAAAAAAGAATAAATATTTGTACTCCTCTTGTATTGTCCTTATGGGGGTACATGCAGGTATGTATGTATGTATGTATGTATGTATGTATGTATGTGTGATGTGTGTATATCAATCTCTAATAACACAAAGTAACCTGCATGATAGGAAAACATGATAACTTGAAATTAATCTAGTATTATAACCAGTTCGTTTTTTATTGTTAGTTAACTTGAAGGCGATTGTTAATACATAAAAAAAAAATATTTGTACTCCTCTTGTATTGTCCTTATGGGGGTACATGCATGTATGTATGTATGTGTGTATGTAGGTATGCGTGCATGCATGTATGTATGTACGTACGTATGTACGCACGTACGTACGTACGCACGCACGTACGTACGCACGTATGTATGTGTGTGTGTGTGTGTGTGTGTATGTTGTATGTATGCATGCATGCATGCATGTATGTATGTATGTATGTATGTATGTATGTATGTCAATCTGTCTGTTTGTCTGTATGTACAAGTTTTAATGGCACATCAGCACAATCAAGGTCACAGAGTGTCAAGAAAGTTTGGGCATCACCAACAGGGATGACAACAAAGACAAAGGCAAACAACTGATAAAATCCTTAAAATGCAAAGTCAAATTTTATATAAACAACAGCATTTTAAAAGTGCAAGACCTTCTCAGCTGGATCATCATGGGATGCATCTCTGAACAAAAGAATTGCAAATATCATTACAGCTGCCCCGTTTACTCATGTAAATATCATTACGGCTGCCCTGTTTACACATGTAAATATCATTACGGCTGCCCCGTATAAACATGTAAATATCATTACGGCTGCCCTGTTTACACATGTAAATATCATTATGGCTGCCCCGTTTACACATGTAAATATCATTATGGCTGCCCCATTTACACATGGAAATATCATTACGGCTGTCCTGTATACACATGTAAATTGGTTAGTTTAATTTAATATCTGTAAACGTTTGCAAATTAAGTGACCAAGTAAACAAATATTCATTTGACTGTCAGTTCTACTTAAATTATATATTCCACATCTCTGCTTAAGAGGAAAAGTTAGATGCGAATTTTCTGTTGTTTTTGTGTGTGTGTAAAGTATGGACCATTCTCTAATCAAATGCAGCATCCCAAGGAAAAAGCACAAGTAATGAGACAAATTAGTTGTACCTCATGTTACACAACATTACACTTCAGGTGGACCCACTGATCATTCTGATAACAATATATTAAAACTACCGGTACATCGTTCTACTATTGAAAAATGGTGGTAAAATATAGCTTTTCATTAAAGCATTTCATTTTAAGGAAACAACTTATCACATTTTTTAACTATATGCAGAGTTCAGTAGTTACTGTAGATTGGAAAATACATGCAGCTGTATGAACCATTATTATATCAATCCTAAGGCAGTTTGACCTAAATTGTCCCATATATTCAACAAAGACATGTTTTCGAGGTCAGGGGAAAGATTGAGTTCTGAATCAGTTCAACTGAAAGGAATAATTTCTAGAAAGGTACCATTAAGTTATATACCATTTACACATCTAGAAAGGATCCATTAAGTTGTATACATGTACCATGTACACATCTAGAAAGGTACCATTACGTTCTATATCATGTACACATCTAGAAAGGTACCATTAAGTTATATACCATGTACACATCTAGAAAGGTACCATTAAGTTCTATACCATGTACACATCTAGAAAGGTACCATTAAGTTATATACCATGTACACATCTAGAAAGGTACCATTAAGTTATATACCATGTACACATCTAGAAAGGTACCATTAAGTTGTATACCGTGTACACATCTAGGATGGCATCATTTAATTATATACCATGTACACATCTAGAAAGGTACCACAAAGTTGTATACATGTACCATGTACACATCTAGAAAGGTACCATTAAGTTGTATACATGTACCATGTACACATCTAGAAAGGTACCATTAAGTTATATACCATGTACACATCTAGAAAGGTACCATTAAGTTGTATACCATGTACACATCTAGGATGGCATCATTTAATTATATACCATGTACACATCTAGAAAGGTACCACTAAGTTGTATACATGTACCATGTACACATCTAGAAAGGTACCATTAAGTTGTATACATGTACCATGTACACATCTAGAAAGGTACCATTAAGTTATATACCATGTACACATCTAGAAAGGTACCATTAAGTTATATACCATGTACACATCTAGAAAGGTACCATTAAGTTGTATACCGTGTACACATCTAGGATGGCATCATTTAATTATATACCATGTACACATCTAGAAAGGTACCATTAAGTTGTATACCATGTACACATCTAGGATGGCATCATTTAATTATATACCATGTACACATCTAGAAAGGTACCACTAAGTTGTATACATGTACCATGTACACATCTAGAAAGGTACCATTAAGTTGTATACCATGTACACATCTAGAAAGGTACCATTAAGTTATATACCATGTACACATCTAGAAAGGTACCATTAAGTTATATACCATGTACACATCTAGAAAGGTACCATTAAGTTTTATACCGTGTACACATCTAGGATGGCATCATTTAATTATATACCATGTACACATCTAGAAAGGTACCACTAAGTTGTATACATGTACCATGTACACATCTAGAAAGGTACCATTAAGTTGTATACATGTACCATGTACACATCTAGAAAGGTACCATTAAGTTATATACCATGTACACATCTAGAAAGGTACCATTAAGTTATATACCATGTACACATCTAGAAAGGTACCATTAAGTTGTATACCATGTACACATCTAGGATGGCATCATTTAATTATATACCATGTACACATCTAGAAAGGTACCACTAAGTTGTATACATGTACCATGTACACATCTAGAAAGGTACCATTAAGTTGTATACATGTACCATGTACACATCTAGAAAGGTACCATTAAGTTATATACCATGTACACATCTAGAAAGGTACCATTAAGTTATATACCATGTACACATCTAGAAAGGTACCATTAAGTTGTATACCATGTACACATCTAGGATGGCATCATTTAATTATATACCATGTACACATCTAGAAAGGTACCACTAAGTTGTATACATGTACCATGTACACATC
This sequence comes from Sinohyriopsis cumingii, assembly GCA_028554795.2. NCBI lineage: Eukaryota > Metazoa > Mollusca > Bivalvia > Unionida > Unionidae > Sinohyriopsis > Sinohyriopsis cumingii. The sequence continues at coordinate 15,702,975 of CM068841.1, forward strand.
TAGAAAGGTACCATTAAGTTGTATACATGTACCATGTACACATCTAGAAAGGTACCATTAAGTTATATACCATGTACACATCTAGAAAGGTACCATTAAGTTGTATACCGTGTACACATCTAGGATGGCATCATTTAATTATATACCATGTACACATCTAGAAAGGTACCATTAAGTTGTATACCATGTACACATCTAGGATGGCATCATTTAATTATATACCATGTACACATCTAGAAAGGTACCACTAAGTTGTATACATGTACCATGTACACATCTAGAAAGGTACCATTAAGTTGTATACATGTACCATGTACACATCTAGAAAGGTACCATTAAGTTATATACCATGTACACATCTAGAAAGGTACCATTAAGTTATATACCATGTACACATCTAGAAAGGTACCATTAAGTTGTATACATGTACCATGTACACATCTAGAAAGGTACCATTAAGTTATATACCATGTACACATCTAGAAAGGTACCATTAAGTTGTATACATGTACCATGTACACATCTAGAAAGGTACCATTAAGTTATATACCATGTACACATCTAGAAAGGTACCATTAAGTTATATACCATGTACACATCTAGAAAGGTACCATTAAGTTGTATACATGTACCATGTACACATCTAGAAAGGTACCATAAGTTGTATACATGTACCATGTACACATCTAGAAAGGTACCATTAAGTTGTATACCATGTACACATCTAGAAAGGTACCATTAAGTTATATACCATGTACACATCTAGAAAGGTACCATTAAGTTGTATACCATGTACACATCTAGGATGGCATCATTTAATTATATACCATGTACACATCTAGAAAGGTACCATTAAGTTGTATACATGTACCATGTACACATCTAGAAAGGTACCATTAAGTTATATACATGTATCATGTACACATCTAGAAAGGTACCATTAAGTTGTATACATGTACCATGTACACATCTAGAAAGGTACCATTAAGTTGTATACATGTACCATGTACACATCTAGAAAGGTACCATTAAGTTGTATACATGTACCATGTACACATCTAGAAAGGTACCATTAAGTTGTATACATGTACCATGTACACATCTAGAAAGGTACCATTAAGTTGTATACATGTATCATGTACACATCTAGAAAGGTACCATTAAGTTATATACCATGTACACATCTACAAAGGTACCATTAAGTTCTATACCATGTACACATCTAGAAAGGTACCATTAAGTTCTATACCATGTACACATCTGGAAAGGTACCATTAAGTTCTATACCATGTACACATCTAGAAAGGTACCATTAAGTTATATACCATGTACACATCTAGAAAGGTACCATTAAGTCAGGGGCCCCGAGTGGCCAAGTGGTCTAAAGCGCTCTCCGTTACGGATCACTGCCATCTCACCTCTGTCTGCATGGGTCCGAGTCTCGGATTCAGCCAATGAGAAAGCTTGCCAGTAGCTTCTCATGGGTTGGTGGTTCTTTCCGAGGTTTTCCCGGGTTCTTCCTCCACCATTAACACTGGCCGCCATGTATAGCCTATCGTCTGCTGAAAAATGGCGTTAAACCCTACAACAACAACAACAACAACCATTAAGTTGTATACCATGTACACATCTATGATGGCATCGTTTAGTTGTATACCATGTACACATCTAGAAAGGTACCATTAAGTTGTATACATGTACCATGTACACATCTAGAAAGGTACCATTAAGTTATATACCATGTACACATCTAGAAAGGTACCATTAAGTTGTATACATGTACCATGTACACATCTAGAAAGGTACCATTAAGTTATATACCATGTACACATCTAGAAAGGTACCATTACCTTAAGTTATATACCATGTACACATCTAGGATGGCATCATTTAATTATATACCATGTACACATCAAGACACTTTGCTAAATGTTGCAGTTTTAACCATTAGTCACATCTCATGGCATGAAGAAGCATGCATCGGGCCTAGTTTACATCCCTGAGTGAACAGGGAGAATGGGCAATTGTTACATTTGATAAAATATGGCTACAAAAGTAGAATTTATCATGTATGTATTATGGGTAATTCCCTTACCATTTATATAATGCTATTTTACAAGATGCATGGGACAGAAGTCTACATGAGATTTTATTGCTTTGAGCTGGCTGAGTGGTGTAACAGCAATTTTAAAACATTACTGGTTACATCTTCCCAAAGAAATGGCAGCCAAGTACCTTTCCCAAAGACACAGCAAGGCAAACAATCCAAGCTGTCCTGGATGGGTATCAAACCCACAAGCCTTGCATTATGAATCTAACACTCTATCAACTGAGTTACCATAGATTCCTTAATAAATGGATTATCTTATTCCAGAATCGTTTTTTTTTTTGGGGCGGGGGGGGGGGGGGGGGAATGAACACAGTACATGTACAACACAAAACTTATGATACAAGACTGAATCTAATCATCCCAATGTTTAACATGCTTTTGAATACACAACAAATGCCTTAGTTTAACTCAAATTGCACTTGATTAAATATGGTTCTGTTGGAGTGTTTCCATGGTGATTTAGTGCTATAATTTCAAATATGCAAGGAACATCCATAATCTGTAACGATCACTAGCTAATACTGATCAAATGTGCCATCACAAGACGTGCATTCTGCTTACTGTTGGGCCAAGAAATAGGCTAACATTTATCAGTTACAATGAACAGCTTGAAATGAAATTCCTTTTCATACTTTCAGTGCATTTATGCATTTTCATCAATTCATTTCACTGAAATATGCAAATATGCTGTTTGTCTAGAGGTCTGATATGCTACTTAAAACCACTTACATTTCGAAGAATAAATTTCACTAACATTACAAGATAATCCCAAAGATGGCATACAGCCATCTTTCAGGAAGAAATTATGAAAATTTATGGTTTCATATGAAAACTCTAAATATTAACACTGGAAATAGTTGGAGGAAACAGAAACTTTCATAAGAAATCTAGCTAAGAATGATATGAAAAATTTTCACAATAAATTCCCCTTAAACTAGTAACTTCAGGATACCATAAAAACATGAATTTCTGATGGATTATTGGGAAAAGGACCAGGAACAATATTTTTTAGGAAGACTGACCAATTTAGAAATTATACTTTCTGGCTTAAATTGCTGCAACTGTGAATTGTGTATGACCTTTATTTGCCCCTCAGTCCCTAAAACACCTTTAAGACATCAATGAATTAACATCACTTAATTCATTTTTGCTGAGGGCGAAGACAACAGTGTCTCCTACAGAAACTTCCTGTAACTGAATACTATCTGTAGCCTGGTTTGAGTGTGACTCAATAGCAAAGAATCAATACTGACCAGGGCTACTGACCTGTGGAGTGGGCTGACTCATGGTCAGCGGTAGCTGCAGTGTAACCAGTATTGGAGACCAAGACTGGGTGACATGCCCATAATGACTTTACACCAACAAGTGAATTGCCACATGATGCTGGAAATCAATTTTCCTGTACTTACCCATATAACGGTCTTACAACAATTGGACAAACCAAGGGACTTTAAGGCTGGATCCAACTGCAAACAACAGTTCTGTGGCCTAATGATTACAAAACCATGAGCCCGACCAATTCCTTAACAGAAGTTCACATACTACCTGATGACAGGTTCATTGTCCTGCTCTTTTAAAGAAGACACACGAGTCCAAATTACAAGGTGTCCCTAAAAATATGATACAAAATTAAAGTGCATAGTTCTAAGTCACACAGGGGCCATAACTCCACAAAAATGTTACCAAAAAAGTAAAACGCAAATTTCACCAACACCTTAATCAAGTGAAACCTCATATCAATTTGACTTTAATCCATGAAGTCCTTCAAAAGTTATTGAGTCAAAAATAAATTGAAGGGCAAAGTTCTAAGTCAAAAAAGGTCCATACAATGCAAAATGGTGAGAATCAGACTTGACCACGAGTTCTTTTAATGAAAAGTTTTGTACCAAATTTCATTTCAAGCTTGGCGCTCAGCATTATGAGGTTAGTATTAGGACTGGTTAGCCTGGTGTCAGGATAATGTGACTATGAAGTCAAAAAATATTCAGTGGAAACAAAGTTAAAAGGCAAAGTTATTGGTCAAACTCCAGGGGCCATAACTGTAACAGTTTCATGGAAAACAATGACAAATGAATGAGAGCTATTTTTCAAGGCCTTCCATAAGGCAAACAAAATTTGTCTTTCATGTCAGCCAACTGTCTCCACCTATCACTGCCAACCCTAGCTGTTTTTTTCTCCCAGAATAATTTTTTTTTAAAAGGACAACTTTTTAAAGAATCCGGAAATTGATTCGTGCATTTAACTGTGCTGGTTTAACACAGTACTTAATGGGCTTAGTACATCATATATGCTAATCATAACATATATATACACTATATATATATATATATATATATATATATATATATATATATATATATATATATATATATATATATACACACCTCTCCCTCGATAACTTGCATACATCAGGGTCCAAAAACACAGAATGCACTATAAGCGAGGGCACAAGTTACCGAGGGACCTCCAAAAATTCTACTAGACAGCCAGAGAACCGATCTGTTGGGGGGACTGGGCTGTTTAATGACTGAATCCTCATTTTATAATCATGTCAAGAATAATTGTCAATAGAGCGCTTTTTCTGATGAAATTTTTCGTTATTCTCTATAAATTATATTTATTTTTAAAATGTCAAATACCTGAAAGATGAATAACAATTCCAACTGGTTTCAACAACCACACGGCACAATAAAACATGAATTACATCACGGCATTTTGTCTTGCTTACTAGTCTGGTTCTCAGAGTGATATTCCACAGTATTTTGCGAATCAAGGAGTCTATGAAGCAAGGAACCAGACTAACTGTTGATACACTACCAAACAAGATTCTTTTATCAGAAAGATGCAACATTTGTTTAGTGAGACAATTCGTCTACATCAAACTCAAGTTTTGTATCGTTCAATTAGTAAAATATTGATGCCGTGATTTCACTGCAAGTTATAGAGAAACTTCTTATCATCCTTGAGGATATCTCTCTGTACAAATTCAGGAATTCTCTGAAACTCGTTTTCCACACAATTGTCCATATCTGTGAAACGAAGCTCTTTATTTTATTATTTTACAAAGTACTCATTTCGTTTGGTTGTCTTGCAATCTTTAATTACAGTTATGACTGAGTAGATTAATTTAAGGTAGTTTATTTAGATTATATACACGTAACATTTATAACAATGTTTGATTGATCAACCGAGTTACCCGACATACAACCTGGGCCACTGGTTCTTAAGCATGTAGGATATGTTTGCCTTTTAACCATATTTTTTTTTAATTCCACCTCCTTTATTTGATTAAAAACCATAATTAACGTGATAATAGAAAAGGAGGCCCAGTTTTTATTCAGTGCAACAATACAACAAATGCTTCTGCTAGTCTGATATCAAAACATGGTGGGCAATTAATTAGGTTCTCAGAGAAACGCTCATGGACATAGCTGTTACAGTAGATTGACATATTTTACGTTAATTTCAAGAGGACACATTGCATTTATGATGATTACACTTAAAAAGAAATATAAGATAGACCTAGAACACAAATTTCAATTGATACAAAATTATATAATTGGTATTTATTTATTAAAGTACTACCTCAAATAGGCATAAGTGAAAATTTCATTTATTGAAATTTTCTTGAATAACATTAATTGAGGTGTGCTAAGAATGTCATTTGGAAAGATAATGTAACAAATTATATGACTTCTTTTTAAAAGCTGATATTTCATAATATTGATTAAAATTTCCAGATACTATCTACTGCTTTCGACGATAAAACGAGCGATATATCAAAGTTTCCGTTACCAATTTTGATCATGATTTTCTTCAAGTTCAACAAATAGGCATCAATGTTTTGATATCTTTTGGTTTAAAAAATGGAATCCATGCCTGACCCTGCATTATAAGCAGGTTCACGAGTTATCAGGGGATGAATGTGTGTCTCTGTGTGTGTGTGTGTGGGGAGGGGGCTAATTTTTCAGTAAACTATTTTTTATCACTGCATAAACAGATATAATACATGTAGTAGAAGAAAAAGTACTAATTCATAAATGACACTATTCCATCTGCCAACTACATGTGTCAGGTCTTATGTTACGTGTTTCGGCTCAAATAAACAGTAACATAAGAAAAAGTGAAAACAACAAGCTTTGAAAAATACAATAATTTATTTCCCTGGAAAAATTCTGCAAAAATGAAAAAATATGAACTTACGGCTTTATAGAATCAAATCCAAAAATAATCCAAGAATAATCCACAAATAATATTTTAGAAGTCCTAATAACAAAACATTCTAATGATTTCAAGTTCGAATCCCGACAAAGAATCCAAGATGGAAGACAATGACATATGCTGTAATATGTAGTGTTGAAGTGCAAAAAGGGGGTCACATGATCATGTTCCAGAACCTCGTCGAAATTACGTACTTTTTAAAGATCACATACACCCAGTGTGGCCCTGTAGGAAACCAATCATTTTACTCTAAAGAAATAAAAAAAATTAAATATTGTTTACATCTTAAACACGTAGTCCCATCATGACCTCGACAAGAATTAATCATTTTAAAATAAAAATAGAACTTATTTACGTAGCTGCTACTATTTTTTAATCAAAGTCAGGATCTAGATCAACATCTGGTGTTTACAAAACGAATGGTCTATTTCAAACTATTTTCTGAAAAAGGTGTCATCGCTAGTGAATAAATTTACAGTACAATTGCATGTAATGAAAAATAATTTTTTTTTTTTTTAAAAACTAACAAACAAACAATTAAATTAAAATAAATACATATTGGATCAGTTATAATTAAATCAAATATACATAACACAGGTGTCATTTCATCCATCCACTTTGATCCCATTTTAATATATTTATCTATTCATTGTGAAAAATATTTAAATAACAAAAGTTCAGAATTTAAAGAGTGATGCAATTTATTTAGTTTCTATTTTCTAAGATAAATTCATGGAGTTCTGTCATAAATCCAAGGAGTTTGTCAAGAAATTAAGAACTTTTCAAGGATAAAACCAAAGTTATCAAAATTTAATGAGTTTTTAAGGCAGACCCTCATGGCTGCACAAACCATTGTAAAGCCCCAAGCCAAATCTGATTTCACTGTATTGAATCCTTTAAAATGTCACTGCATGGAAATTACATTTATGATGCAATGGCACATGAGCTTAAAGTCCTCTCCAAAGATATGGTGGGAGTATGAAAAAAGAAAAGGTTGAAACTTTGTGTGTGAGTGTGTGTGCACCAATCAGCCTTGTTGGATCATATACTGACATTTCAGCAAAAATATTTCACAGCAAGCTGAATGTTACACCTGATGTCAACTGAATGGCCAGAGAACCAGCATTCTGAATGAAAAATTTCATAAAAGGCATGCAGTATGACCAAATGGCAATTTCTTTTCTGTCCAGCACTGATTTAGAGTGATTTAGAAACTGCATTTGTACATGTCTGTCTGCCAGCATGCATGTGTGTGTGTGTGTTTAACAGCATAATCCTTATTATAGTGTCTGGCAAAATCTGGCAGTAATCCAAAGGAAGACAAAGCCATCCATCAACATATACGAATATACACAATGAGACAAAAAGTGCAGATGAATGTGATGCAAAACACTCAAAAATCATGCAAAACAAAGACAAAAGCGAAACACCCCAAAAAGAACACAAAACAAAGATAAAAGGTATATTTAAAGCAAAACACCCTGAAAATCATGCAAAACAAAGACAAAAGACAAAAGCAAAACACCCTAAAAAGCATTTAAAACAAAAACCAAAGCAAAACACCCTGAAAAGCATTCAAAAAAAAGATAAAATCAAAATACTCACACGAAAATATTCAAAACAAAGACATAAAGAAAACATCCCTAATTCATGCAAAACAAAGACAAAAGCAAAACACCCTAAAAAGCGTTCAAAACAAAGACAAAAGCAAAACACCCTAAATAGCATTCAAAACAAATATAAAAGAGAAATACCCAAAAACAAAAACAAAAAAAGAAAAAACAAATTCTAAAAATACCATTTTCAAATACTTTCTATAAAAACTGCACTTTACAACTTACTGTCAAAGGGAAATACAGCTTTCCTGTAACTGTCCTGGAGCGGTAATTTACATTGCCTTATTTATGTTTCTAATTCAAAACAAGGTCATATAAAAAGATACTGTTCAAAATCAACTCGTTCAAATTACTTTATGCATTTTAAATTTCAAAATTGAGACAATTAGCATTTTTAAACTCATAAATGTACATGTGCCATGTAAAAGAAATGAATGTAAACATATACATCATAGTTAATTAATCCATAATATCTTTTTCCCATGGCTTATACTGCATAATAGTCAAATGATTATTTCATGGTATATCATTAAATAATTAAACTAGTCTCTAAGTAAAATATTCTATAGAGAAGGAATGCACATTTAAATAAAAAATAATGTCTTACAAGCCTGATCATTAATTCCTTGTCATCAATCAAACAGAATAACTGCCTAAGAAATACTAGGCAATTGGCGTAAATGGCAGAATATTGAGTTATCGATAATGACTGGCTATTGCTGAGTCACTGAATGTTCTAATGCCATACCTCCCTCCACATAAGAGCCCATGTTGCTGATCATGTTTTTTTAATACCACAAACCAAAAGAATAAGATTGAGGATCTGATTAAAATCAGATCTCCACTGTTATACATGAAGATCTGACAGTGACCACTTAAGGGTCATGTTCTGGTAACCTATGTTATTACCATAAGCTCTATTAATATATCAGCCAATCAGATCTAGTCTTCTATTATCATGTTAGGGGATATCATGTTAGGAGACTGAGCAGTGTGAATGATGAACATAAATGTTTACCAAAAGATTTGTTTAACTTTCAGTTTTTGAAAGCTGTATTTCCATTGGCTTATTCAAAGGTCAAGAGAACATGATCCCTAACTGGTCGTTGTCAGATCTTCATGTGGGATAGCGGAGATCTGATTTTAGTCAGACTGACAAGATTAGTACTTTAGAAAAACATCAAGTGAGTATGCAAGAGTACCAAGAGAGGATGCAAGACTAATGGCATGTATCATAAGCTATATCTGTAGTTAATATACATGAAATTTGTGAAAAGGAAGAAATTTAGCCAGTTTGCTGAGTAGAATTTTCTGTTGCATGGTTTATTTTAAAAAGTGTTTTTGAACTCATTATTTTGCATATGAAGTGATGATGCTGTTGGTTACAGGACTGAAAACTCTTGTATTTGGTAGCAGACATAAGTTTTTTAATCGCAAAAACAAGACTAAGTACAGAAGGAGAGGTAAAAGGAACATGTAATTACAGAAGGATAGGTAACAATTACCTATATTGCCTTGTAAGTGTATATATATATATTGCATGGTTTGGTTGTGCTGAAATGTTTTAAAGTATTTTGTCTACAATGTTTTGGGGGTATTTCTACTTGTCAATGGAAACCTATACAATGCAGATGCATTTTTTTTTTCTTTCTCATATTCACATTATAAAACATGCTATAACGTATCCATAATAATAATTTTATATATATATATATATATATATATATATATATATATATATATATATATATATATATATATATATATATATATATGATATACAATTAAACACAAAGCCAACACTTTTTTTGTCAGAAACAGATCCTCAGAACTGGCGGGCTCTTTTAAACTATTTTGCAAAAGAGGCTTTTGGTCATTTCTTAATACATACAGTGGTCTGACCTTTTCAGAATTTCCCTATATACTGAAAACTGACAAACTCAAAGCAACAATTTTTTTATTACTTGAAGAAAGCTTTTTAAAAAATGAACAATCCTCTGTACAGTACTTCTTCTGAACTATTTGTTTATCAAAATAATAAAAACTAATGTCAGTGTTCATTATCAGAACATCTTATATCATAAAACTGTACAATTTTAAACAACTTTGTACAATAACTATACAAAGGGACATCATTCTGTTAATAAAGGGAGCATCTGATTCAATGTTTGGATACTGTCAGACATATCTGAATGTTCTAATATAAGATTATTTATAACCTTCAATGACAAGTTCATAATATTTAATAAATTATACATATTTAAAGTAAAACTATTTGTGTATTTTTTTTTACATATACATGTATATTCGACAAATAGAAAAAACTTCTTCTCTCTAACTGCACCGTTTCCAAAGGCAGGAATAGTTTCACCTTTGATTTGAATCAAACACCTCACTCACTCGATGCAGTGCTGCACATGGTCAGCAATTAGCAATCAGCAATTAGCAATCAGCAAAGACAACTTAAGATAATCCAGTTGTTTTACATAATGGGAGTTGAGCTGTTCTATATCTGTTGGCTACTCGTTCAATATACATGGTTTATGATGGGTACAGTATTCAGCTGTTAATACCTTTTGTCTTTATGGCCTCTTAATGTTCCATGAAAAAATCATATTTTCAAACCAAACAATGAGAAATATATGGAAAAAAATCTCAGCCGAGTTTCATTTGTACACAAACTATTATCGCATATGTATTTCTCAAATGTAAAAAAAATAAAAAAATATGAGATGGCCAAGTGTACCATTTATTATGGCTCCACTAATGCAGCAAGCCATTTAATGTTATGACCTCCACTGGGAGGACACCTGTCTTTTGAGACCATTTTTTTTAATTGGCAGTGTGGGTGGTCTCTGAGAAATGGTTTTATTGTAGCCCATGACAGCCATTCCTTGATAACCTCTCAAAAGTACCCGTTTGTTTTTTAGATAAGTAAAGAATGTGCGGTATAATCTCCTAATTAAGACTAATTGGTATGAATAAATGGTCCAAGTTTAAGATAAATTTAAATTTGTACAAACTAGGAATGTGATTTTAATAATGATTCAGAGTGGTCTATTGAGACTTAGATTGCTAAGACTGGCCTGAAATAGAGCAAAACTCAATGTTGTAAATATTGCTAAATTCTGTATTCCCAACTCACCATCACATTTATCAAAACCTTCAAAAATAATATTTTAAAGGATTTGTTTCATTTATCTGGAAGGTGTTTATTTTCCTAAATATCTGTGCAACTCAATTTTACATTTTTTTCAAACTTTACCTTAGTAGATACTACACAACCATTTTTGTGGTGAGGTACCACAAAAACTACTACATTCATGCATGTACTATTATGACACAAAAACTACTACATTCATGCATGTACTAGTATGACACAAAAACTACTACATTCATGCATGTACTAGTATGACACAAAAACTACTACATTCATGCATGTACTATTATGACACAAAAACTACTACATTCATGCATGTACTATTATGACACAAAAACTACTACATTCATGCATGTACTATTATGACACAAAAACTACTACATTCACGCATGTACTATTATGACACAAAAACTACTACATTCATGCATGTACTAGTATGACACAAAAACTACTACATTCATGCATGTACTAGTATGACACAAAAACTACTACATTCATGCATGTACTAGTATGACACAAAAACTACTACATTCATGCATGTACTAGTATGACACAAAAACTACTACATTCATGCATGTACTATTATGACACAAAAACTACTACATTCACGCATGTACTATTATGACACAAAAACTACTACATTCATGCATGTACTAGTATGACACAAAAACTACTACATTCATGCATGTACTAGTATGACACAAAAACTACTACATTCATGCATGTACTATTATGACACAAAAACTACTACATTCATGCATGTACTATTAAGACACAAAAACTACTACATTCATGCATGTACTATTATGACACAAAAACTACTACATTCATGCATGTACTACTACATTCATGCATGTACTAGTATGACACAAAAACTACTACATTCATGCATGTACTATTATGACACAAAAACTACTACATTCATGCATGTACTATTATGACAGCCTTACTGAGACATACTTCAATGAAGGTAGCCAAAATCACAACATGGGCCAGATTTTATCATGTTTATGGCTCTAGAGAACAGCACTGTAAAGAGTACTGTTCACCTTAGAGTACTAATTCAACTCCCAAGGTAACACCATACTATTACAAATTCAGTGTCTTCAGATTTCTGGAGTCTGCTACTACTACTACCACAACCACTACAACTAATAATAATAATAATAAAAACGAAGACTTTATATAGAGAAGGTAACTCAGAACTAATCTACCTTGAGGCATTCTAGCTGTTATGTACAATAATACATCCAGTATATACAACACAATGTCTTGACACTGAAAAATGAAGGGATTCTAAAATTCATAGTTTCAAGCCAGAAACAGAGATTCCATTACATCAGTATATGCTGATTTTTGCAGGTAAAATATGTCCTTGTACCAGACAAAAATGAAACTTGGTATTCGCATACTAAGAAACTGTAAAGTGTGTTTTAAGTCTTGAATGTTAAGTGCCTCAACATCAAAGTCTGTCAGAAACCGATCTGTTCTTTTCATGCAAATGTACTGTCCCATATCTCCACTGACTCTGATGAGCGACTGTGTACTGTCCCATATCCCCACCAACTCTGATGAGCGACTGTGTACTGTCCCATATCCCCACCAACTCTGATGAGCGACGGTGTACTGTCCCATATCCCCACCAACTCTGATGAGCGACTGTGTACTGTCCCATATCCCCACCAACTCTGATGAGTGACTGTGTACTGTCCCATATCCCCACCAACTCTGATGATCGACTGTGTACTGTCCCATATCCCCACCAACTCTGATGAGCGACTGTGTACTGTCCCATATCCCCACCAACTCTGATGAGCGACTGTGTACTGTCCCATATCCCCACCAACTCTGATAAGCGATGGTGTACTGTCCCATATCCCCACCAATTTTGATGAGTGACTGACAACAACAGCACAGCACCAGCAGAAGGTTTGGTTTATCTCTTTGATGATGATCTCTAAAGGTATATACATGAGGTATAAATAATTCTGCCTCCCTAGTCTATTAAAATGGACAACTTAAGGCAGGATTTCTCATGGTTATCAAATTATTGAAATAGAGCATTGGATTCTGCAAGGTAACAAATGAGGGAGTCTAGAAGCTATTGTCACCATATCTAGCAGCTGTGCTTGACCTTAATGCTGATGTGTGAAGTAATACAAATTAGAGCATCCCTATTTCCAATCCATAGATATCAATCCAAGCTTTTTTATTTATTTTTGTTCAAAACAAATTAACAATGAGATGTTTGTTTGTCGAGGGACCAGCTTGGTTGGATTTTGGCACTTTCTATTTATGGATGACTATAAGTCATGTGATCTTATAAGCCATGCTTAAGTTGAAGACTTTCACTTTCATTCAAACCAATTCAGTAAAATTAAATATTTTAAGCGGTGCATGTAAATGAATTAACTTTTTTTTAGGAGTGAACTCCGAACCAAAGTCATCATTGTGTGTGGATTAAACAAAACTGGAAATGGATTTGTTGTCCATATCATGTGACTATTGGATCTCTGATGCCATGGACATATAGATTGTGATGTGCCATGCCATGCAATTGGCAAGCAACAGGTTAAATTTCATCAAAGTGTGGTTTTCGTCTCATCTGTGAGTGGATTAACGACATAACAAAAATATTATACTTACAATTTTTGAGAGAATAAATCATCTTCCAATAGATTTCATGCAGATATGGCTCCACCTAAGGTCGTTTACTAGGCCCACTAGTAAGCCGCTACCTATGCCAAATTCCAACTCTTCAATAAGCAATTGGTTCTAACCCACATTCCAACTTTAACATAAATATATCTAAAATGGGGTGGAAAGGGTTACTAAAAGGAAACTTGGACTATGGATTACACCACTGTCATGGTGTTGAGTTTGTGACTTTGTCTATTATCAATGCAGCTCCTGAAAAGGTCAGAAATGCATTCATTTTCTTTCTCTAAAGTATTGTTTACAACATAATTTTCCCTAATTTATGCAAAAGATAACAGATGATATTGGCTGATTAGCATTTGTACTTTGATCATATCTGAACCCTACACTTTCAGTGCATCACGCAGTAAAAAAACTTGTTACATTCAATTCTGATTGGTGGTTTAGTTTGCTCAAGTCCAAATGATACATTCAATTCTGATTGGTGGTTTAGTTTGCTCAATTCCAAATGATACATTCAATTCTGATTGGTGGTCACAGTTTGCTCAAGTCCAAATGTTACATTCAATTCTGATTGGTGGTTTAGTTTGCTCAAGCCCAAATGTTACATTCAATTCTGATTGGTGGTTTAGTTTGCTCAAGTCCAAATGTTACATTCAATTATGATTGGTGGTTTAGTTTGCTCAAGTCCAAATGTTACATTCAATTCTGATTGGTGGTTACAGTTTGCTCAAGTCCAGGGTGAAATATTAACCATCAATCAGTGCTAGATGATGCTCATTCACTGCATGATACACCGAAAGTACTAGCATCCAAAACTTGATCTACATTATACAAAGCAAAAGAGAAACATTTGTGCAGACGTGGATACTAAATGATCTGTAAAGTGCTAAAGTCGTACACTGGGAACAAGTTTAGAATTCTCCTTACATGCTGATGGATGTTATCAGTGACTTGATGTGCCAATGGGATTAAAAAAAACAACAACATAAAATATCACAAAATTGGCAAGGGTGCAGATTTCAAAATACATTAATTATAATTACCTTGTTAATTATAATTATAATGACCTTGTTAATTATAATTATAATGACCTTGTTAAATCTGAAGAAGGGGAGTCAGTGTTGTCAATAATATCCTTTTTTAACTGATAAAAATGAGTAAGTGACTGCAGCAGTAGTGGCCTTAGCAAATACAGGGCCCAATTTGGATGAATATGGCGGGGGCCTCTGGATTTATGTGTTGGGCCCCTCCCCCCTCCCCGTGATCACTGCATTTGGAAATAAACTTTCAAACAAGTTTTATATGATACTGAATGTAAAATTTTCATCACTGCTTTAATATTATTTTCTCTCTATATAGATATATTTTTAAAAGTTTCTAACGCAGGGGGCCCTTGTGAGTGTGGGGCCCAATTGGACCAAATCAGCTTAAGGCCAGCCCTCAGGACTGCAGTACTTGTTTTGTATCTTGGAAGTGCTGTAGAGAAGATTTTCCTTGCACAATGAAATTGTCATACGATAACAGCATTATGCCTTCCAAATTTAAGTGAAGATATGAATTTGGTAATAAAATGATTTAAAAGCATTGATGCAGTGAGGAGTCCAGCAACTGATCAAAAGGAAAAGCCTGAAATGGCTTAAAAGGTTTTGTTTTTACTTAAAAATTGGGATAAGTTCTCTAAAGATTCTTTTTAACTAAATTTAATGTAATTTTCATTACCAACCAAGCATGGCCCTTCCAACACGTATATATGCTGTTTTATGTTCAACTATTTCAGGATTGGTTCCCATTTTTTCAATGTAATTAGTGAACCTGGTACAATATGCACGAGATGAAATATGGCAAATCACAAATTCATTTCACCTATTAACAATGTGAACCCTGAAGTAATCTTTAAAACTTGACTTTCTTCAAAACTCAAAGCAGGTGTATATAATGCTATATTTGTAGCTTTGGATTTAAAGATCGGCTTGGATGTCTGCACCTGTTGTCATTACTGAGCACTATTCCAGTCTTCTAGTTCAATACAAGACTTCACAACTTCTTGTCATGCTTTTGGTTGCCTATTTCATATTTCATGTACACCTATCAAAACTTCTTTTCACCATCTGTTTGAAAAATGTCACACCTGTTGGAAAATCTAAGAACCATTCAGCCTCAATCTGAATGCACACACTAAATGCAGAACTCCTGGTTCAACAGCCCCATGATGCTTCATAAAGACCTGTTACAACATTGCCATTGATTTTTTCAACAAGAAGCTACATTCTGGGCTTCAGGTCCTTCATTACACTTGATAAAATCTATGGCTGAGAAATTGAATAAACTAATATTGAGTTAGCCTTTATGGTTGATGACTCACAGCTTCCCTAGTAAATTTCCTAAATGGTCTTTCTGATCAAATAAAAGAAATTGTATATGGCAGATCCAAGTGGTGAAAACAAAGAATGTCCCTAACTTTCCCTGGGCAAAATCAGAAAGGCTCAAGGATTTTTCATTCCCAGGTAGGGTACTGCATGTACCTACCTAAAGTCTGTTTAATGCGCACAGCTGTTGGAAATTGACTTGTCCAGTAGAAACATAAAAATTCAAGCTTATATAACCCTGACCACTGACCTCTACGCAGACCATCTGAAGAACAATCACTACTAAAATATAATACTTTAATACACACCTGTTACTACTGCATAGCTGGTACTTTTCCAAGTTGAAAATACCCAACTGTGTGAGGAGAATTCATCCTTCCATTTGACTGAAATAGAAGTTTCTAGAAGACTGCACTGCCCTTGCAACACACCATAGAGACATTGCACAAGTGCACTGCCCATAATTGTTTTCCCAGGATGCAGCCTTAGTGGGACACTAAAGCAGGGTGGGAGGAGGGAATCCAGCAAAGGAGGGGTGGTTTTCCTATGCTCTGCTTCTTTGTATACTTTGGGATTTAATAACATCTAACCCACACCACCCCGACAAGCCGCATTGTGAACTCTCTCATCTAAATCTAAATAAATGCAAATCATATTTTAGAGGCCATGCACACATTTTTCTTGATTCAGACAAAACAATTAAGTAATGTGGGTGTTATTTTCCCTGTTTATGGTCAAATTCAGTATGGACAATAACTAAAAATATTTGTTCTGTTAAAAATAATTCTCTGGAAAATGATCCATTCACAATGAAAACACACGGACATATGGAAAATTTAATATTATTAAATTTGATACATTGATTGATACATAAATTGATACACAAAGAAAGGCACTGCTGACTCACTTTGTGAAGATCCTTGTTCTATTCAATTTTCTTTGTCAACCTGCCATAGTACACATTCATTCCAAGAATGCTGTAATAAGCAGATGATTAATCATTATGATGGCATGATGGTTACCTGGTGAGGAGTGAGAATCTGAATTTCAGGTGATTAAGAAAGTTTGAAATGATTCCCTTTGGTCTAATTTAACATTATAGTTTACATTTCAACTTGTTTGTTTCTTTACAAAATTTTGACAAACTCACAAAGGGGAAAACCAATATTCAAATACTAATTTTATATTCTTATTAGAATATTCTGAGTAAGCAAACCATATTATGTGCATGCCACACAGAAGGTACTAAACACCCTTCCTGTGCCTCATTATTCTTACTGCCATCAGGGGTACTTGCTTATAGCAAATATGACCACAACATAACAAACTGAATTAGGTAATATTTCTTTATGGCAATGTAACCTAAGCTTACAAAACTGTAACAAGCTGTATTAGGAAATATTTATTTAAGGCAATGTAACCTAAGCCTACAGAACTGTAACAAGCTGTATTAGGAAATATTTATTTAAGGCCATGTAACAAACTGTATTAGGAAATATTTTTTTAAGGCAATGTAACCTAAGCTTACAGAACTGTAACAAGCTGTATTAGGAAATATTTATTTAAGGCAATGTAATCTAAGCTTAAGCTTAACTTACACTGCATCAGGCATTTATTTTTTCACAGCAATGTAACTTAAGTTTAAGGCAATATAACATACACTGCATCAGGCAATATTTGTTCACAACAATGTAACTTAAGTTTAAGGCAATGTAACTTATATTGTATCAGGCAATATTTGTTCATAGCAATGTAACTTGAGTTTAAGGCACTGTCACTTACACTGCATCAGGCAATTTGTTCACAATGTAACTTAAGTTTAAGGCAACATAACTTACACTGCATCTGGCAATATTTGTTCACAACAATGTAACTTAAGCTTAAAGCAATGTTACTACATGTACCTGTATCAGGAACAACAAAATTCTTTCAGCAATATATGTTAAGCTTTATCAGGCAATATTTACTTACTACAATGTAATTTAAGCTTACGGTAATGTTACAAGCTCCATCTTGCAACATTTTCTTTATGGCAATATTTCTTTACGGCAATGTCACTTTTGCTTCAAAACTGTTTTTTTATAAAAACAAGTTTCTTTCACTGATGACTCAAAAAGACAGACAGCTGATGCATTTGATTGAAAATCATGATATGTGGTGTTTTGGAAATTATGAATTCTTTTATTTCCTGAGGTGCCTATTAGAGATGTGTTTTATCTGTTTAATCTTTGAAATGACAAAAACCTCACAGGCGTGTGAATGCAATCTGTTTATATCAATAAACAGCCATTAAAGTATTCAGGCGATCAAAGGCAGTCAAATTTGAGGGACCTTGACCAGGTAAATTGAATTTTGTTAGAGGTGATTTGTCATTCATGTCTGTTGATGCCATGATTAATTTCTTACACTAATAGTGTCTTGTCCCATTCCTGAAATACCACTCAGTGATCCAAACTGATAAGTAACTTTGTTAATTACCATAATTGTGCAGTACCCCTAAAAGCTATCAATAAAAATGTTATCAGCACATATACCCGTATCAAAATACATGTACCATACAATTCAACTTAATGTAACTTTGTTTACTGGATTTTATATTGTCTACAATAGAGTTCAGTTCCAACTAATTCTTTTTTATATTTTTGACCTAAACAACTAATAAGAGAGACATTGTATTTAATGCTGACCTAGTTTTTCAGACTTTTCAAAATCAGTGGCAGTTTTGGTAAACAACTTTTTTTATTTTTTATTCTTTCTCAGGGTAAGAATTCAATTGTTAAGTCGAGCCAAGGTCATACCTGGATGATGTGATAATTTTCATGTAACAAACTTCTGTTTCTTGTGAAAGGTTTAACTCTTGACTCCCATCTGGGAATCGGTTTTGCATCTTAAGTTAGCCTTATACCTAATGTTTTGTATAGAAGTAGTGAGTGGGCTTTAAACTTTTGACATGTTAAGCTGTGTTGTTGTGACCAGTTTGAGCTAAGATTTTGTTTTCTTCAAATTACTGGAATTCAAGTGATTTTCCCTCGAAATACTAGTGCTCTAAATTAATTCTTGGACAAGGACATTTATCAATAATTAAACAAATGTTTTCATTTTTGTGCAGTGTTAATGCACACACAATCAGTTGAGCAAAAAATACTGAAAATTTTGAGTGGCATTAGTGAAATTCACCCCTTAACTAATGGAGGTTTTGGAATTTAAATAATTTTTTTTTGTTAGACTGGAACCATCAAAGTAAACAGCTTTACCTTTTAGCTTTTCTATTTCTTGAAGTTTGAATGTGTTTTGGATTTAGATTTGGACTAATTAAAAAAAGATAAGATGTTTTCCAATGTATGCATGTACTTGTACAGTAGATGCAGTGCTTATAACCATTCTTGCTTGAGACATTAGTTTCCTGATTTGTGAAGTCTTTGATAAACAGCTAAGAGCAGTTATGCATGTACTTGTTTATAAGTTGAGTCCAGTTGCAAACAACATACCATAAGTACTCGCTTTTAAGTCTAGTCAAACTGCTAGTCAAACTGCAGACAACAAAGATCCTGATGTAATGTGCCTGCAGATCTGGATCTGTGTCATTTGTTTTACTAACTACTCTCAACCAGATGTACAGACTCAGATCTCTTGTGATGGCAGATCTGGGTCGATGCAGTTTGCAGTTGGACTCGATTTATAAGTGAGTATATACAGTACTGGTTGTTATGAGTCTAGGCTCTCACAAAAAGTAACAGGAAAAAATTGAAGACAATAAGCTGTGTAAAATTTAACAAATAATTTATTTCCCTAGAATATCAAGTAAAAAATGAGAAAAAAGAACTTGTGGTTTTACGAATCAGATCCAAAAATAATGCAAGAGTTAAAAAATAGAAGTCCTAGTAGTAAAAAGTACTCAATGAAACTGAGTTCGAATCCTGATGAAATCCAAAATGGAAGACGATGACGTCTTTTGTAACCTGTGAAGTGCTGAAATGTCAACAGTCTCTTTACGGCAATGTGTGTGCATTAACACTGCACAAAAATGAAAACATTTGTTTAATTATTTCACAATTTTTACCTGCCCCTCCCACCAAAGAATATTAAGACATCATTTTACCTGAATGCTGCTTTTCTGCATATACTGGAGTAGAATGCCTTGTTCTGAGCTATTTGGCATCATCTAAATTCATGACAGATTGAAGCGGGTGGTATTAGAGAAACAGGAAAGATGCATCTAAACAACGTTACCAAGTAATGTAGACCTTACATGTGCATAAAAAATGGAGCAAAACAACTTGATTTTTCATACTCAATTATTTTAGCAAACAATTTCAAGTTCCAGAGCTGGAGCCTGTGTCTGGATCTTAGACTTCCTGTAGTTAGATTTAATGCAGACCAGTCCAGACACTGATGATGGAGAGATGAACCTTTGAAAATTATTGTGTGAATTTTGAGATTAAGAAGAAAACAAGGCAGCTTGGATGAGAACTCATGGGTCAAATAAGCAAAATAAAAAAATAAGTAACATTTTCCCCCATCTGCTGACATGCTCAGGCAAAATATCCTGTCAAAAAACACTTTCACATCAAAGCATCTCTGTGACTTAGAAACAGCTAAACTCAAATGTCAGAAATATTGATAAATTCTTTATTCCCAAATCACCACCTTGGTTAAGACCTTCCAAAATAATATCTGACCATTTTGAAATCAAATGGCCCATGACCAATCATCTACTTTCAGCAAAATGAATGAAATCAGAGCCTTGAAAGATGTAGACCAGTTCTGAAACAGCCAATGCAACACCCCATGACACCATCTCAAGCTAGTAACCAGATCAAGCCACAATTTTTCCTGCAGAATTACAGCCATACTCCAAAGCTTTGAACTACAGTGAAACCCCTCAATGAAACCCCTCAGTGAAAACAAATTGCGTCTTTTCAGATTTCTGTATACAGACTGAAACCCTTGCAGAATCCTAAACCTTACATGCCATCAATATCCCTGAATAATGAACATGATGTTTTCAAAGAATCTGGGAAAGTGCTGGTTCTCTGTATGTTTGATGCTTTAGCCTTAGCAGCATATTTCTGATATTGTTATCTACAAGCGAAATTTACTCTCTAGACTCGTGACAATATTCATATAATCCAAAATTAATTATTGGTGTTTTATTGTCTGTGGTCTGAAATTTCTTGGATCAACAGGTAAAATATAGGGCCAGTCCGAAAACTGAAAACAAAGTTATTTTCTCTTTTGGTCTTACAGAGATTCAATGAAATTATTCAAGTGAGTTTTCACTTAATATTAATAATACATGTATCTATAACATCCAAACAAATTTTTGATGATTCAAGTGATGAACAATGTGACCACTTCATAAAGTAAAGTTACTTATCAGTTCTAATTATTGTCACAGTTATGTCAAAGATGTTCAATACCTCCACAAAATTATATTTATCATGCAATGTCATTCATTTCAAGGGAAAAAGATCTAACTTCCAACTATGCTTCGGAGACATGGTTGCAAAAACACTTTATATTTTTATGAAGGGTCACCGGTCTGGTCTGATTTATATCAGCTAACATTTTTTTTCAAGGTCTTTTAATAGGAAAAAATAGCTTTTTGTTTTCAAATAATCTTACTATTCAACTCATAATATAGATATTTTTCGTAAAGAAAACTGTTCAACATGCATAGAATGTCTACTGTATCTACTGAACCTTATGTCAGTGTAAAACTATATCTCTGTTCCTTTCTGTAATATCTACCACTTGGGTCTAAACTAAATCTTTGTTCCTTTCTCTAATACCATCCACTTAGGTCTAAACTAAATCTCTGTTCTTTTCTGTAATACCTCACACCTGGGTCTAAATTAAATCTCTGTTCCTTTCTCTAATACCATCCACTTGGGTCTAAAACAGATCTCTGTTCATTTCTGTAATACCTACCACTTGGGTCTAAATTAAATCTCTGTTCCTTTCTGTAATACCATGATCCATCCACTTAGGTCTAAACTAAATCTCTGTTCCTTTCTGTAATACCTCACACTTGGGTCTAAATTAAATCTCTGTTCCTTTCTCTAATACCATCCACTTGGGTCTAAAACAGATCTCTGTTCATTTCTGTAATACCTACCACTTGGGCCGAAACTAAATCTTTGTTCCTTTCTCTAATACCATCCACATGGGTCTAAAACAAATCTCTGTTCCTTTCTGTAATACCATGATCCATCCACTTAGGTCTAAACTAAATCTTTGTTCCTTTCTCTAATACCATCCACTTAGGTCTAAACTAAATCTTTGTTCCTTTCTGTAATACCACCAACTTGGGTCTAAACTAAACTTTTGTTCCTATCTCTAATACCACCCACTTGGGTCTATCATGAACTACGATGACACCACAGTCCCTAGAGTAAGGACACTACATTTATCTCTTTATTTAAAATTACAGCCTCTGGCTTGAGCAAGTTAATGGATTTTTCTAAATTTCTTAAAAATTCTTAAAATTTGTCTAAACATCTTTGTACAGTTTCATTATGCAGAATCAGTGATGACAGTTTCTTATTTATTCCAGTTGGATTATGGCATTTCACATTCACAGCAACTTGTTCTTCATCAGTTAGTTTAGATGCTTTGATATGTAAATGTTGTTTTGGATTGGCTATTTGGCCCATGCATGAACAAATGAGTGAAATTTGGTCTCTGTTTTTTGGGCATATTGGACAAACGATTTTTGCCTGCACATCTCCTTTTTCCACAAAACCCAAACTTGCTGTTAAGTGTTTCAAATGATCATCTGTCTGTGTTAGCTTTAGTCAGGTCTCATTAAATCTCATGAGAGGAAGTCTAAAATTGGGACAAAAGCCTGTTTGGATTGGACAATATTTTGCCTCCAGCAAATCAGGTCTCAAAAACTGCATTTTCTTTTAAGATGTACTTTACCTTGTACATAGAATGTCTGTATTTCTTTTGGCATCTCAGTAAAACTACAGCTTTGTTCTATGTTATAATACCATGCAGTTAGGTATATCACAAGGTTATGGACCAACCAATAGGTATGTGTGTGTGTGTGTGTGTGTGATTTTGATTTTTAATGTAGCTTTAACAATTTTCCAGTCATATCGCAACAATGTCTGCAGTGTGGCAGTTGTTGTTGTTGTTGTTGTTGTTCTAGGGTTTAACGCCATTTTTCAGCACAAGATAGGCTATACATGGCGGCCAGCATAACTGGTGGAAGAAGAACCCTGGAAAACCCAGGAAAGAACCACCTACCCACGAGAAGCTAATGGCAGGCTTTCCCACGTACCCACGCTAGCCAAGCCTTGGACTCGAATCCACGCAGAGGTGAGATGGCAGTGGTCAGGAATGGTGAGCGCTTTAGACCACTCGGCCACTCGGGGCCCCCAGTGTGGCAGTTTAAAGTGATGTCTAGCAATGGGGCATCATGTCACAGACATGTAGCATGATGTCCCACCCAGTCACATTATTCTGATACCAGGCCAACCAGTCCTAACACTAACTTAATGCTGAGCGCCTAGCGAGGCAGCTCTTAGTACCATATAGAAATCTTTGGTATGACTCTGCTGGGGTTCGAAACCCACGACCTCCTGCATCTGGGGCGGATGCTCTAACCACTAGGCCACTGGAGCGGTCCCAAAGAATAGGAGTACTACCTCAAGATGCAAAATTACAGCTTTCAGCCTTACTGTTTTAATGAGCATAAGGCAATAGACTCTGGTGAGTACTGCCCACCAAGATCATACTGTAATATATTGCAATATATACATGACTATAGCATTATTTATCAATACATATTGCTGCTAATGCTACCATTTGGAAAATCATGTACTAATACCAACTGTCACAGATTTGCTGAGCATGCCAGTTTTATAATACTAATATGTTCGACAAAATAATCAAATAAACTTATTTCATCCGGACAGAAAAGATCACCTCATGTGAGAACTACTTCGACAGAATTCATAATGTACATTTGGATCTTTTAATGCAAACACAGACGTGACTCCTTAATTAGTGTAATTGTTTCACTCTAAACACAGTACTGCACATTTAAGTTGATCCTCTGTATAATCAGTTGCAAAACCTGAAGACTCGTTACTAACATTTAATCAGTTCTTAAAGCAAACTTGATAAAGCACTTTTCATTAGTTTCACTGCAATGACTCGGTGGATTGTATTCAGAGGGTGACCCACCAGTTATCTGGGTTGAGTAAACACAACATAACAAGGTCATTTAAAACACTGCTAATTAATCATACCAGATTTGTTCTGTTTGAATGTTTTCATTGGATGATAATTTGGTCACTTAGCACATTGTGCAGTCAGATGCATATCTACAACATTTATGAATGACCACTTACTGTCCTTATGAATGACCACTTATGTCATTATGAATGACCAATTACTGTCATATCATATATGTGAATCAATAAATGAAGGTAGATATAAGCATTCAGTATGCTTTAAGGGCATAAATGACCAGACAAAGGCTGATAAGCTGATTCAAGTATGAAAATGAATGACCAGATAAAGGCTGAAAAGTTGATTAACTATGAAGGGCATGAATGACCAGATAAAGGCTGTTAAACTGATTCAAGTATGAAAATTAATGACCAGATAAAGGCTAAAAAGTTGATTCAAGTATGAAGGGCATAAATGACCAGATAAAGGCTGTTAAACTGATTCAAGTATGAAAATGAATGACCAGATAAAGGCTGATAAGTTGATTCAAGTATGAAGGGCATGAATGACCAGATAAAGGCTGATAAACTGATTCAAGTATGAAAATGAATGACCAGATAAAGGCTAAAAAGTTGATTCAAGTATGAAGGGCATAAATGACCAGACAAAGGCTGATAAACTGATTAAAGTATGAAGGGCATGAATGACCAGATAAAGGCTGATAAGATGAGTAAAGTATGAAGGACATGAATGACCAGATAAAGGCTGATAAACTGATTAAAGTATGAAGGGCATGAATGACCAGATAAAGGCTGATAAACTGATTAAAGTATGAAGGGCATGAATGACCAGATAAAGGCTGATAAACTGATTAAAGTATGAAGAGCATGAATGACCAGACAAAGGCTGATAAACTGATTAAAGTATAAAGGGCATGAATGACCAGTTAAAGGCTGATAAACTGATTAAAGTATGAAGGGCATGAATGACCAGATAAAGGCTGATAAGTTGATTCAAGTATGAAAATGAATGACCAGATAAAGGCTGATAAACTGATTAAAGTATAAAGGGCATGAATGACCAGATAAAGGCTGATAAACTGATTAAAGTATGAAAATGAATGCTTGACCCCTTTGATTTAAAGTAGGAATAAAACACTAGTACCAAGGAAAATTTTACTTGCCCAAATTTCAAAATGAATAATCTAGGATGTCGGTCTATGTGAATGTCACAGATCATCCATGAGTTCTTTTACAAATCAACTATCTGGATGCCAAATGCCTGACTTACTCACTCAAACAAACCAATAATGTGCGCCCCACAATTTTTACTTATTACGATGCACATCCAGAGATTCCATTACACTGGAATATGCTGGTTTTTACCCGTAAAATTTGCCCTTGTACCAGAAAAAATTACACTGTCTGAATTTATGTCCCGGTGACAAACTGTAAAATGTGTTACTTGCAAGTTGACTGTCACAATATCAAAGTCGGTCAGAAGCTGATCTCTTCTTTTCAAGAAACTGTGCTTCCATATCCCTACCAACTTTAATCAGTGATTGGCAACAACAGCAAAGCAAGAAAAGAGGAAGAATCGGTTCATGTCTCTGATGAATTCAGGTTGGTGTAACAGTATATACATAAGGTATAATTCTGCCTTCCTAGCAGCGTTTCCTTTTACACATAATTGTGTGCCAGAGATGCACATTGGAGATAGGGTTAGTACTTATTTTTTATGCAATGGATTCGTATAATGCGATAAGGATTTATTCAAAATCCAATGTGTAGAATGAGGGTTGGCATCTTGTATACTACGAGCATATGCATTGTTATGATGGAGTAGCTTACCTTAGTCTCACGAGCCCTCACGCGATTTCCAGTGCTATGAAAGACCACCTGTCTTGAAAGACCAGGTTCTCTTGCACAGATTTAATGGTTATATAGTGTTATGAACTGTTACGTAAAAACCACCTGTCTTGAGAAACCACATTTTTTTGGCAGAAGGGGTGGTCTTTCGAGAAGAGGTTCTACTGTAATGCAAGCAGGATTTATTCAAAATCTAATGCTTAGAATGAGGGTTGTTATCTTGTATACTTCACGCATAGGCACTGTTATGATGGAGTAGCTACCTTAATCTCGCGAGCTCTCACGTGATTTCCATCAAGCTCATCAACATGTTATCCTGACAAACTAACCTCAGTGCTTGTTGGACTAGAAAATGATCTCCAGATGAAAACAGCATACACTCAGAATCACTAGCCAAGAAAGTGAAAGAAGCAGAACACAACAGAGTAGCTCTAAGGAAAAATGGAGAAAATAATTCCCTTGAATGGAATACGGCACACTGATTGGGGTTATTGGTGTGATATGTAGTCACATGATTGCGAAGACTGCAAAAGAGAATAATCCTTTTGTGACAGGGTTTAAGAATTTTAACAAATCTGCTCTATTCACCACAAGATATCTGGCAAACACATTATTACCTAAAGCATTCTTTCAAAACAAAGAAATCAGTAAGCTTGCAGAGACAAATGTTTTTATTTGTAAAAACTGTTTTGAGCGACCTCTGCTAAGAGTGACCACCTGTCATTTCCGACCACAATCGTAATGCATGGATTGATTTTATTATATAAACACGCTGAACGTGACCCGTGAAGTCTTGACAAAATATGCATTTCGACACTGCTTGATGAATGACGGCATTGCAAAAAACAAAGATTAACTTCACCAACCTTTATTTAATCCAATGACCATTTATATATTCTATAATTATTTTTACAAACAATAAAAAGAGGCTGGCTAATGGTATCTGAAATTGTGTGAGTAAGTTCATAGTGTTTCATATTTTCTATTGTAAGTCAGACTAAAGTACCTGTAGAGTATTCCAGCACTTAGCCTGGTTCCCGGCCGTACCGTAGCGGGACCATCGTAGCTACCGCGGATATGTATGAGTAGGACCCAGTATCCAGCCCTATGAATGACCGTATCAAAAGAACAGAGACAGACACTACTGACCTTTATGTAATAATTTGTAACAATGATCGATTGAACTGTAAAGATTGTTCTGATTAAAAACACCCACGAAAAGAACCAAAAAAAAAGGATTCTGGCTACTAGTTTGTATATATACTAGTGACAGACAGTACAGTTTGTAAACCAGGCTAATGTACATGTCGCAAATTTGCCATTTTAGTACCAAAATTACAGTAGCAGTCGTGTATACTGTTTGTCTGTAGAGTTAATCCGTATGGGGGTGGGGGTGGGGGGTAAATAAGGTCTTTGTCTATTAAACCAGCAAGTGAGAATCACTTGAGGGATTTGATTGATATAAAGGCTTGTGACGTTTGTTTTGTTTTTTCCACCTGATGTTACAGTAATTACATCCCAGTCACCAAGCTGTCATCTATTCAAGTAATTACATCCTAGTCACCAAGCTGTCATCTATTCAAGTAATTACATCCCAGTCACCAAGCTGTCATCTATTCAAGTAATTACATCCCAGTCACCAAGCTGTCATCTATTCAAGTAATTACATCCCAGTCACCAAGCTGTCATCTATTCAAGTAATTACATCCCAGTCACCAAGCTGTCATCTATTCAAGTAATTACATCCCAGTCACCAAGCTGTCATCTATTCAAGTTGGTAAGACTGGGTTATACACTTTGTTTATAAAGTTAATCCCTCTATGTCTTCTTTGAGTTAAACCATTGACTTTTGTCTCTGAGTAAATGATTTTGTTTCTGGATGAGATAACTATTTCTTTTTATTTAATATTTCTTTTTATTTAATTAATTGTTAGATATGAAATGCAAATGTATAGATTTTTCACATTTTGCCAAAGCCTAGTCAAAACCATCTTTACAATCGATATTACAACTGAGCACTGATACAATGTTATCCCTAGTACCTTAATAACAATGGAAGAACCTCCAACTAAAACGAAACAAATTTAATGCTGGAGACAATAATTTTTATAACTGAAACAAGTGTAAAAGAGCAGACCACTTGTAAAATAGCGGTTTAAACATCAATAAAACAAATTTAGGGTGATATAAAGGAAAAGGAGTAAATCAGAAATGATTTCATATGCTAATTTAAGTACATGTGATCTTCAAATGTAAATGTGATTCCTGTTCAATGATAGAAGTATATCTTTATTGCTATATAATTTTGTTTTCAGAAGAATGCATACAATATTTTAGTAAAAATTATTAATACAGAATAGAATATTGTACAGTGACTGTGGTTATTTTTCTTACAATTCTTCTGAAACTGAAATTGTCCTTGGAAACTGGTCTTTTTGTACAAACCGTTATGACAGACACCTGTCTGAAGAGACCATTTTTTGTTGGCAGAAGGGGCAGTCTCTCATAACAGGTTTTACTGTATTACAAAGTGTTGGGGTCATTGTAGTTTTTGTTGATTTGAAACTTTGCTGCAATAAAAAAAAAGATTTAAAAGTTTAAGTGTAACTTACTAAAAAGAAGATGAATCATTAGCCTCTGAGTTTTGGGTAAATTTGTCTACCACAAAGGGCATTAAAACTGACAAGAGTACATATTTTATGACAGACAATAAATTAACTGCCATTTTGTTTAAAAAAATATTTTGGGGTTTTTGGAGGGCTTAAATATGTTATATTTAATGCATTGAAGCTGATAAAGTACAACCATAAACTACAAGGAAATGATGTAAAAAAAATTACTCTATGAATGGACAATGCATCTGTTTGTTAATTGTGCATGTTTGTTTATTTGTACTGTTTAGAGAAAGAGAGAGAGTATGCACTGCAAGTTGCAATTTTCTATTTCCAGCTTAAAAAGTATGGATCAGATGAAAATTTGGCGCTACATTCTTGACTCACACATTATTCACTTGACCCCTAGTTCTGACAGTTTTTTTGACCCTCAATTTTACACCCCTGGAGGATACACTGTTCCTGGTCTATTCAAAAAGACAACTTACAGTTAAGACTGGAGTTCCCATGGCTATCAAATTTGTCAAATAGAGTATTGGATTGCTGATTGTTCAAACTGGTCAAACAGAGTATTGGATTGCTGATTGTTAACAAGTCAGCCTAGTAGCCAGCTTCACCACACTGACTCCTCTAGTGCTGTTGTGTGAGACTAACTGCTGGTGGCAAAGCAATATAAATATTAAAGCACCCATATTTCTGACTCATAGATATTAATCCAAGCTTTTATTTCTTTTTGTTAAAAACAAATTAATAGCAACATGTTTGTTAGCCAGGGGACTTGCTTGGCTTGGATTCTGCCACTTTCTATTTATGGATGACTGTAAGGCATGCTGAAGTTAAATCTTTCACTTGAACCAAGTCACTAAAATCAAACATTTTGATTTGGTGCATGTAAACACATTAACTATAAGTGAACTTTAAACCAAAACAGTTAATTATAAGATAATTATGTTGGTGACTAACAGTGACAATAGTGGAATGGGAAAATATGGTCGAGTTTCCTCTGAACTTTCCCACCCCATTTTAAATATTTTGACATTCATGTTTGGGTATGGGTTCAGAGACAACTGGATATCGAATTTCCGCCACCTGGAGAAAACCAGATTCCTGAAATATAGAGTACATTTCAGCGATGTTTTTGTTGGTATCACATGACACGGAAAGGGGTTTATTGCTGATATCACATGACAACTGGACCTCTGATGACTTGGTGACGTAGGCTGCAAGATTTTTCTTTTAGTCAAATGACCATCAATGCAAATGACAAGTACCAGGTCACATTTCATTAACTTATTGGTTTTGCTTTTTTGTAACTTATTTTAAGACCATAGAGTTGCAATTTAGTTACTTAGTTAAAGACCATAGAGTTCCAATTTAGTTACTTAGTTTAAGACCATAGAGTTGCAATTTAGTTACTTAGTTTAAGACCATAGAGTTGCAATTTAGTTACTTAGTTTAAGACCATAGAGTTGCAATTTAGTTACTTAGTTAAAGACCATAGAGTTCCAATTTAGTTACTTAGTTAAAGACCATAGAGTTGCAATTTAGTTACTTAGTTAAAGACCATAGAGTTCCAACTTAGTTACTTAGTTAAAGACCATAGAGTTGCAATTTAGTTACTTAGTTTAAGACCATAGAGTTGCAATTTAGTTACTTAGTTAAAGACCATAGAGTTGCAATTTAGTTACTTAGTTAAAGACCATAGAGTTCCAACTTAGTTACTTAGTTAAAGACCATAGAGTTGCAATTTAGTTACTTAGTTAAAGACCATAGAGTTCCAATTTAGTTACTTAGTTAAAGACCATAGAGTTGCAATTTAGTTACTTAGTTAAAGACCATAGAGTTCCAACTTAGTTACTTAGTTAAAGACCATAGAGTTGCAATTTAGTTACTTAGTTTAAGACCATAGAGTTGCAATTTAGTTACTTAGTTAAAGACCATAGAGTTCCAACTTAGTTACTTAGTTAAAGACCATAGAGTTGCAATTTAGTTACTTAGTTTAAGACCATAGAGTTGCAATTTAGTTACTTAGTTAAAGACCATAGAGTTGCAATTTAGTTACTTAGTTTAAGACCATAGAGTTGCAATTTAGTTACTTAGTTAAAGACCATAGAGTTGCAATTTAGTTACTTAGTTTAAGACCATAGAGTTCCAATTTAGTTACTTAGTTAAAGACCATAGAGTTCCAATTTAGTTACTTAGTTTAAGACCATAGAGTTGCAATTTAGTTACTTAGTTTAAGACCATAGAGTTGCAATTTAGTTACTTAGTTAAAGACCATAGAGTTGCAATTTAGTTACTTAGTTTAAGACCATAGAGTTGCAATTTAGTTACTTAGTTTAAGACCATAGAGTTCCAATTTAGTTACTTAGTTAAAGACCATAGAGTTGCAATTTAGTTACTTAGTTAAAGACCATAGAGTTCCAATTTAGTTACTTAGTTAAAGACCATAGCGTTCCAACTTAGTTACTTAGTTTAAGACCATAGAGTTGCATTTTCGTTACTTAGTTTAAGACCATAGAGTTCCAATTTAGTTACTTAGTTAAAGACCATAGAGTTGCAATTTAGTTACTTAGTTTAAGACCATAGAGTTGCAATTTAGTTACTTAGTTAAAGACCATAGAGTTGCAATTTAGTTACTTAGTTAAAGACCATAGAGTTCCAATTTAGTTACTTAGTTTAAGACCATAGAGTTCCAATTTAGTTACTTAGTTTAAGACCATAGTGTTGCAATTTAGTTACTTAGTTAAAGACCATAGTGTTGCAATTTAGTTACTTAGTTAAAGACCATAGTGTTGCAATTTAGTTACTTAGTTTAAGACCATAGAGTTCCAATTTAGTTACTTAGTTTAAGACCATAGTGTTGCAATTTAGTTACTTAGTTAAAGACCATAGAGTTGCATTTTAGTTACTTAGTTTAAGACCATAGAGTTCCAATTTAGTTACTTAGTTAAAGACCATAGAGTTGCAATTTAGTTACTTAGTTTAAGACCATAGAGTTCCAATTTAGTTACTTAGTTTAAGACCATAGAGTTGCAATTTAGTTACTTAGTTAAAGACCATAGAGTTCCAATTTAGTTACTTAGTTTAAGACCATAGAGTTCCAATTTAGTTACTTAGTTTAAGACCATAGAGTTCCAATTTAGTTACTTAGTTTAAGACCATAGTGTTGCAATTTAGTTACTTAGTTTAAGATCATAGTGTTGCAATTTAGTTACTTAGTTTAAGACCATAGTGTTGCAATTTAGTTACTTAGTTTAAGACCATAGAGTTGCATTTTAGTTAATTAGTTTAAGACCATAGAGTTGCAAGATGTGGATAATTAAGACCTTGTAATAATGCATCAGGAAATCTCTGTTTATTTCCACTGTGTACAACAGTGTGAACAGCATTTTGCATGTCAGTGAATCAATGTGATTAAAGGGATTATCTTTTCCAACTTGAATACTCTCTATGGATTATGACTTGGTCTATTTAAATTTATTTATTTTAAACAATTTTAAATGATTTACTAATTACTGCCCATTTATCAGAGAAGCTATAATTATATGAAGTGATTAGGCAATGTTTATATTTTACATGTATACATTTTCATCTATCAAACTACATGAACATGTAAACCATTAAACAAACATTCTCTATTCTTATAACATGAAAGTATAAATGTATGATTTGACTTGTTACATTTACAGCTTTGTACGCTACTCAATGTATTAAATTTAATCAATGAGTTAATAATAATAACAGCAAACAACTGTTATTCTTTTTCTTCATCTTCTTCCTATTATTATTATTGGATAAATAAAGCAAGGCTGCCCTTCAAAATGCATCAAGTATTGAAGGTGCCCTCTGGAGTGGACGTTTACCATGCTTTCTACAAATTATGTGGCTAACATTAATTATCTGGACAAAATCTGTCCCTCAAAGGTTCTTGATAATCAACATTTAGTGCAAGGCAAAAAAAGGTATCTGTGGTTCAAGTGAACTGACCAACCCTATTTTTTTTTCTTTTTGTGGGAAAAAAAAATGGACAAAAACTTTGGAAGAAAAAAAAATTAACAAAGAGCCATATCTATAACTGAAATTAAATTCAGGAGATGAATAACACTTTTTTTCAAATCCATCTAAACAAAAAAAAAGTTTGTACTGACCTATCTTTCCTAATTCCTTTTAATGTAACCAGAACCACACCATTCTCTTTATTTGCCTGACATATACATGTGTGACAAATAACTTAACACACAAAGAAAACTTATAAGTTGTTTATCTTTAATATCAGCACAGCTGCCACGATGATGTTTTATGACAAGGTCATTATATTGAACTGCCTGTAACAGCAGCAGCATTACCACCAAATAACTGTCATGGTACAACCTCACCATAGGCAGTTGGTACAGCATTTTTGTCTGCCACAATAAAACCTCACCATAGGCAGTTGGTACAACATTACTGTCTGCCATAGTAAAACCTCACAGACGCAGTTTGTACATTTTTGTCTGCCAGAGTAGAACCTCACCATTGGCGGTTAGTACAACTTCTTTTGTCCGCCACAATAAAACCTTACCATCAGCTGTTGATAAAATACCAAATGTCTATGAACGTACAAACTTTCCATTGGTAGTTACAACACTTTTAATAACTCGCTAATCAACAAAACTGCCTTGATACTCAATGTAAATAGTCACTAAGTACTTCATTATGGAAACTGATCTAGACGTCAGGTAGCATTGTTAATATTAATGAAATTTTACTTGTTCTGTTAAACTACCTGCAATTCTACTGTGTGATTTTCTATACTCACTCATTCTTAAGTGGTGGATTCATTAAATTTCGGAAGGATTCATGTAATTTCTGGGGAAACAATACTCTCATGATTTATTTTATAACTTCTATTAATGATCTTATTACTTCAATTTGCAATTTCACCAGTCAGCCCTCCCCACAAAAATGTGTTTCCTATTGCAGTGGTTTTAAAAGTTGGGGTAGACAGGTCAATTATTGTTCTGAACATTTCACATATTTAATGTGATTGTGAGTGATTTTTTATTTTTTATTATTATTTTTTTCCATGGAGGAAGAAAGTGTTAGGGTCAGCAATGAGGAACAGGGACAGTTGGCTGATGGCAAGCACATTTTCTCTTGGCAAAATATAAATTAATAAAAAAAGGAATAAATAAACAATTAGATGAACAGATGTAGGAGCAGGCAAGTGGGTGCAAGAATTAACAAGAATAAATGAAGGTTAAACAGATCAATAAATGATTACAAAACAAGCAACAAAAAGAATTACAAATATATTATTCTTTTGTGGTTTTAACAATGTTTTTGTGGTTTTGTTCGTTTCATACCAATTTTCAGCACATGAAAGGCAATACATGATGGCCAGCTTATTTGGTGCAGGAATAATGTAGGAAAACCCTCAGGAATAATGCAGGAAAACCCCCAGGAACAACGCAGGAAAGCCCCCAGGAATAACGCAGGAAACCCCCCCCCAGAACAATGCAGGAAAAACCCCAGGAACAACGCAGGAAAACCCCCAGGAACAACTGAAAATCTACAAGAAGCTACTGGCATGCTTTCTCACATATGGTGACTAAGCAAAAACAAAAAACATGAATTTACATGAAGCTAAGTAAATAAACATTACAAGATTGTAAGATTATGAGATGAGATAGAAAACATGTTTCATTAATAAAGTGACACTTAAGATAACTGAACCTAAGTGTAACCAGATGGGTTATTACACTATGTAAATCACAAAAAAAGGATGAATGCTACTTTAAAAAGGGGATTATTGTTTTCATAACATCTGGAAATAAACCATTTATCTTCTTAGCCTGTAGCCCTTGGGTACACACAATAATAAGCCACAAATAAACCCTAATGAAAACTAAGCAAGTCTTCATCATTATTTCATACATCTAGTAGACTGCAAAGTATAACTATTCTTAAATAACAATGTATGCATGACACCCCCCCACCCCCCCATACAACTGAACCTTCACAAGTTCTCTTTAAGGAGTCTGGGGACGTTCACAAACACTATAAGTCTATTATTCAATTATGATTTTCTGTGAATGATTTTTGGTCAAAAATCAGGTTAATAACCATTCCCGTTTCAGATTCAAAGCTATTTAGAGCTAATGCTCATTTTGACATTTGGATAAATTAAATGATCAATAATTGATCTTTGATCTATCAAAACATACTGACAAATTAAAATGCAACTTTAATGCAGGCATGCACAGCTTCCTCCAAGGCATTGGCCAGTAAATGATTTTAAAGCCCCACCCTACAAGTGGATAAAGCCAGGTTGCAGGCAGGATCAGGTTTTTACATGCCTACTTTAACAGATTCTCTAGTACTGAATAGTCTGTAAACCTTCCTGGACAAGTACAATTTTATATTACTAGCTCTGAATGTTTTATACCATATAAACCTATTGATAATTTTGACATGACATCATCCCTAACCAATCAAAAATCACTATCTGACTCATTCAAGTTGGTAACTGACTTCTGAAGTTTTAATCGTTTTAGACCTCTGTCTTTGATAGCAAAGAAAATTCTTCTAGCCTGTTATTTTTTTATTTCAAAAATCTAAATATTTATGATTAATAACATGTTGAATGCATTCCCAAGATTTTCAAAATTGATTTTGAGAAATTCTACAAAATTAGACATTTGTAAGACAAGATGAAGTTATTAAGACCTGAGTAAACCAAATGTTTTCCCCCATCAGAACCAGGAGTTGTAGCCCATAGGTCAAAATTATCAATAATATTGCTGCACATAAAAATCATAACTCATGAGGCACTTGGATTTAGTCTAATGACCATTTTTATATTTTTCATGTGAGTGGTGTGACAGTGTCAAACAATAAAGTGATCATGTTTCCAAGCAAGATGAGAAATAACATATGCAATTGTATGGCTGGCTAAAGCCAATCTACAGCATTACTAAGGCTCATACCCTTACAAATGTATTAGGATACAGAACCCTACATTACAAAATGGAATCAGAATCAATATTAAACAGTTGGTGGATGCAAATAAGGAGACAACCAATTTATACCAGCAAGGTGATAATGGTGAGAAACAAGTCATTGTTGACTTTGGAGAGGGTATAATTGCTCCAGTGGGAAGACAGTATTGCACTACACAGGGCTGCATGGAATAAAGCCCTGGGCAACATGCTAGTATCATTACTACTGTAAAGACTCTGAAATCAGCACTGTATATATGTAATAATTTTAAATTAAGCCATACCAATGTAAAATTATAATTGTAATTATTGCCTCCTTGATTATTTGTTTATTCAATAAACTTGTACTGAACTGTCTGTCATACCAGTCTAGTAGTAACTGCATATGATAGTAAACTGTAGGAAAAAAGTTTGAAACCTGACTTGGCATTCAGTTAAATAATAATAATAATAATAGCAATAATAATAATAATAATAATAATAGCATTAATAATAATAATAAGTCTTGTTAATATTAGTCATTCTGCAAATGTCAAGTTAAACTTTAACTTGAAGCCAACAATGAAGACATCCATTGTACCATAAAGTAATTTATTTGCATCAACACTGAAAAAGCACTGCCACCCTCTAATCTTTTCAAAACTTTAATAACTTACTGGGTTTTTTTAAATTTATTTTAAAACAGTTTCCCCAGGGCCCTTATACTGACAGTTAAAATACATCCAATCATCAACGAATGACCAGACGTTGTTGAGCACTAATGTATATTGTTTCTGGTAATTTATTTTCTTTTGAAATATTCCTCTCCGACAGTGTTTGCACTGAGAATCAATAGGATCCAATAAATATTCAGGATTCCGGGAAAAGAACTTTGGATACGGCTCATATGTCAACAGTTACACTAACGGCAGGCATTGTCCTAATCAAATAAAACTTGTGCCGTAGGTCAAACGGCGCGTGCACAAAGCGTGTCCTGAAAAGAAGCCGGTATCTGGACTAAATCAAACATAAAGGTATTATGAACGAAAAAGATACGAATAAATTTGCTGAAGTCACTCATACCCAAAATCGCAATGGAGATCAATATGTGTCTGCTACCAACTACAAATGGGATATTACGGATAAACGAATCTCTCATCTAGAGCCCCACTAAAGACAGGACACCTTTCATTTATTCAGCTTCAGCAACCATGATTACATCTGATCGATTCGGACGAATAAAATCAAACTTACCTTTTGTCTTCACAGTTGTCTTTCTATATATACTCCATCGAAATACTCCAATCTGAAAT
Source organism: Sinohyriopsis cumingii (assembly GCA_028554795.2). NCBI lineage: Eukaryota > Metazoa > Mollusca > Bivalvia > Unionida > Unionidae > Sinohyriopsis > Sinohyriopsis cumingii. The sequence continues at coordinate 15,740,048 of CM068841.1, forward strand.
TTCACCAGTGTAACAATGCGACCCCAAAAACAGACGATCGTAAATTTTCATTATTGTCGAGCATGCATTATCCTAATCGCAGAGCTCTCCAGCTGCAAAAGGTAGGAAAGGTGGCGACAAGTTCCCGTATCATGACCTTTGACTTTATGATTCCCAGGCAAGTCGGAATCTACATGCACATTTAGATCTCCAAGAAACAGAAAGGTTTACAATATTTAAATCGTTGAGGATGAAAAGGATTATCTTCACGTGCCAAAAGAAGTAGTGTACATTTCTCAGTGTACACAAGTAAATCCAAAATAAGAATACGAATATCTAATGTTATAAACCTAGTTCATTCACAAAAAAAAAAATTATTTATAAGAAACCAGCACTGGTCCAAAAAGTAGTGATTACGTCTGGCCAAACCTTAATTTATAATGCGCAATGAACTGTAGCAAAAATTGCGTCATTGTGCACCAATCAGAACTCAAGTGTGTATTATGACTCGTTAATATGCAGCACTGTTGGACTTTTGTGGCTGCCAATTATAGTTGGGCATGCTGCTAAATGGGTTTTTTTGTGATTTTTTTTTTTTTTTAAATCAGACGTGGTGCTTATGCAAACATAATGTATAACTCGGTCATTCAGTACAATTTTCACGGACCTTTTCACTGTCATAACCGTAATAAATTAAGAACTTAACAAGCATTTGTCCTGAAAGAGACTTATTTGGAAGCTACACATTTCGTTACAATACAGAGCATTGGGGATATTTGTCATAAATATTGTTGTCATTGCATTTTAAATTTCACCTTCACAGGAGTTAGTTTGTTTAAATACGCAGGGGGGTGGGGGAGATCGTGAGGTTTGTCCTACTTAAAAATAGTATTTACCGTGGAGTGCGAGTTAATACCTCAACCAGTTTTCCTCAAAATAATTTTGTAATTCAGCTTGGTAATTTTAAACGTATATATTACTGAGGTAATCAGCTGCTGTGCACTGAAATAGTACTTTTTCAACAAAACAAACGTGATCATAAATTTCTATTTTTTTAACGATAATATATTACGCTTAATGCACATCACCATACATTCAGGTTGGCTCAATGGAACTATTTATTTATTTATTTTTAGCTAACATTTTTTTTACAATAAATTAGTGTTAGTGTTTCTGTTACTTGCTTTAGTTATTTAAGTAAAACTGAAGATCTACAACTACAAAATGTGGTTGTCTTGTCTGGTTGTCTGAGCATGAAATAATATGTGCTGCTTTATCACAAACTTTAGGGTGGAAAAATAGAGCTATAAATGTGTCATGCCGCATGTGTCTGGATGGCTCATTGGACCAGACATGTCCAGACCTTAATCAACAACGAATCATAATTAAGCCATCTTTGTAATTTACTTATTTTACTTTATTTGCATAAATGACATTTTGCAATAATTACATTAGAAATACATGATTTGTACCAAAGTCAATTAGATATACAATTCTTCTCTTTAAAAACGGGGGGGGGGGGGGCACGGTCAGTGGTTAACGGGATGGACTCGTGACCGAAAAAGTGCGAGTTTGAATCCTAACACTGTATCAACCGATGTGTCCCTGAGCAAATCATTTTGCTTTAACATCCTAGGCACTAAACAACCTGCATGCAAGCCAGTCTGTTAAAAGATAAGAAACTAATGTACACATACTGAGAAAGTACAGTGGTTGAAAAGTAAATTTTTATAAGATACTGACATTTACCACCAGTTCCAGTCTTGATAGCTCGGGGATGTAGAATATGCCCGATGCGTACCAAGGGCTACGAATGGAGGCAGGAGCCACGATAACTCAGTGGCACGCATGCCAGCCTTCCTACCCAAAGGAGGCCAGTTTGAATTGTACAGTATCGGCTACTGTGGCGAGTTGTTGGGCAAAGACGCTTTACTTCAATCGCCTGGTCAGTAAATAATCTGCATGTGCTGTTGTGCCGTAAAACAACAAACCAAACCAAACCATGCAGCCAATTACTAATTCATTTAAAACAGACATTTTTGAATTTTAACAAGAAAACTTAACTCCGGGGTAGAGTAAGAAAGAGACTCGAGGAGACAAACAAATTGCATCACATGCACACGTGCGGGCGCTCGTTGGCAACGGTGCAAATTGCAAAGGTTTCCAGCATTTCAAGCTAATGAGGCCAAAAGATTGCCTCACACACACACACACACACACACACACACACACACACACACACATTGGTAACGGTGCAATTGCAAGACGTTTCCCAACATTTCCAGGTTATGAGGCTCATCGTCAGGAGAAGAAACATTTTACATCCATAAAACAAATATTAAACAAATAAGCTGAAATCAAACTTGGACTACTGCAAGGCAATATACAAGCACGAGTTCAATAACGGATACAAAAAAGAATAATTTGTTTTTAAAAAAAGTCTTAAATTTAGTCACATGTACGTCCGTTTTGCGCTGTTGCCAGTTTAGCAAACCTTTTTATAACAACAAAGATTGTGGAATTACGTGTTTTTACTCGTACCGAGAATCAAATATTTGGATCTATATTCAGGCTGAGGGCAAATCGTAAAAATCATGCGTGACGAAAATCAGCCCCATCTTAAATAAGCCAGTAGAATATGTACTAAAGATATTATATCCCAGATCAAGTTATGCGTGGAGGAAATAGTACAGGACACAACTTACGAAACTATCAGAACAATGAACGTCATCAAAAGCGGCGTCTTTAAAGTTAAAACAAAGAGCTAAATATCCCTTTTTATTAATTTTATTGGTTTGAAGAAGAAGATAAAAAAAAACATTAAAATGTTGGTCAGCTGATAGAAAATATGGTGAATAGAAAAGTATGACATATAAATACTTGCTGACTAGTACATAGTTATACCACAGTAAATTAAATTGTCTTGATTAAATTTTCTACTGTTGCCTCTTTGTGTCATTGAGTAAGACATTTAACTCACATTTCATACAAAAATAATATAGCCAGTGTGGTACGCATGTTGCTAAAACCACTCAGCCTACCATCGTGTCAGTTCTGACTTCGAACTAGAAACTTGGAATAGATGAAAATGTTTAGCCCGTTAACTTAAAACATTCAGTCATCTATTCAAAGTTTTTAGTGTGTTGAAGTTATGATTACGCCACGCAGTAACGACTGTTTTCATTAAGATGTGATCATCAAGTGTGAACTTGGCACATACAAACCTTTTTTCATAAAATATGGAAGGTTTTAATGAAAACTTAAACATTTTACAAAATCTTTTTTCTAGGCAAGTTATTCCCGCATAACAACAGCTTGAGGGATGGTAATAAAACAGCAACTCATTTAAAGTATAATTTATTGGATTTGAGACCCGCTTAGGACCCGCCATAGTAATAACACAAAATGGCTTATAAAATCGTAATTGCCAAAGAGGACACATCTTGCTAGCCACGGTTCCGATATGTTAACCCTAGCTACACCTTGGCGGATCGATTAGATATTTCAGTGCTTTGTCATAACGACATCTAGTGGATTTCATTAATTACTTCCTTAGTATGTAATGCCATCTATCCAATACATTAGGTGTAACAGCGGTGCATTGCACATCAGCCGAAATGGTGGAGGTGATTGACTTCAAAAGATACTTTGTATGTTTAACATCGAAAGTATGACTACATACCAGAGAGACGCCTTTACATGTGTATTTAAGTGAAAGGATGTATCTGTACAAACATGGGCTGTCAGTGGAAAGTTGCTTATTCATGTGTGCTCCCCTAGTCTCGATCATGTAGGAACAGTGTTCAAATTTTAACAGCTTGATTTTGATTGGATGTGGTGGTTTGCCGCCGTATCCAATGAAATTGACAGACCCGAAGCACTGAAATATCTGATCGATCTGCCAGGGTGTAGATAGGGTTAACCTATCAGGTGTCGAACACTTCCTACTTTATCAACAAGCTTTCTAATGCCAGCACAATGTTTTTTACAGGGTGACAACTACAGTGTTGGATTAATCATCTGACTTCTGTTACAGCATTTAGATTACAAATTATACGACAATTAGCAGACACATTGCAAATTTATATAATATAATGTACTGACCATTTCATTTTGGGGGCAGGGGCTGCGATTTTCTGTCTGAACCGTTATATTTTATATTATTTTATCTCAAGATAATTATTTATTCTACAAATTATAAAATGCAAATAATATGCTGTTATTTTGCTATAAAAGATAATCAGAGCGAGTTGTTCGTGTTTTCCATCTATCGACAGACATTAAAGTGTCAGGCCACTGTCCCAGAACATTCATTTGTTGGTTCTTATAACTGCGGTATACGATGATACGTATCGCGGTATGTTCGGAAAAACAGAGGTACAAAATTTGTCGTGGTACCCAGCTCTGGTTACAATACTGAAGATAAAAGAAGTCAAAGTCACGTATTCTATGTAGTGCTGTAATTAGTCTGATATATCCCCCCCCCCCCAGTCTGTGTTGATGCTAATGGACGATATTTTGACGATTCCTAAAATCAACATCATCGCGGGTGAGGGACTGATTTATAGGTCTATGCTATAATTACCTGTGATGAAATGCTATCCTTTTTCGGGTTGGAATTATGCACAAACACAAATTAAAATAGATAAGACACGAAATAATGGACCTATGCCCGCTTGGTCCAATCTGACCTTTCCCACCCAATTTTAGATATGTTAACGTTTATGCTGAGGTTTATACATATCATAGTGTTTAATACGAGGAGGGAAAGGTCAGCTCGGAGTAACGAAGGACATGTGCTGAAATTTAATCTCATCAAATTTAGATTGCTTATAACATAAATTAATAGGGAAAATCAGTACTTATACTACATACGACGACACGGCAAGATAAAGACAACAATAGTGATAGTGGCGGAAGTGGCCACTGCCTTTCATATCGCCCGCAAAAGCAAACCAGACATGAAGAAAATTGGAAGCGGCAGCGTCGTGAAATGGCATTAAGTTTTGTGACTACTCTTCACCCACGAGAAACAAGGGTGCGGGGAAAGGGGGAATGAAATTACGTCCTCTATGATGGGAACGTTGGGCGGTCATGCTAAACGAGCCTGTTCTGACCGAAATTTCATCATCTAAACTTCGTTCATCTTGACGCGCGAAAACAATCTTCAGTCTAACCAGACATACGAAACGATAAAATTGATTTCTATTTAAAATTTGCTGTTTTTTCTTTCTTACGAAACCCCCGATAATGCATTAGTTTCAATCAGTACAAAAAGGAAAACTATTAATAACATCCACACCCATCCATTTAACCAAGCTGTCTAACTCGCGCAGTTTGATCCACTTCCACCCAACTCCACCCCGTCTACTCCGTGCTAACTTTATTTTACCGTCAGCGCATTAAGAAACTCGTAACTTATTTAGAAGAAGAAAAAGACGGGGAAAAACCCAGTGTGATACGTAGCAAACTCTCTCCACGTATATGAGATATCAGGAGTGTGGGTGGGGTGGGGGGTAATTCCTCTATAACGGAACGTTGGGCAGTCGTGTTAAACGAGCCTGTTCTGACCGAAATTCATCACTTCAACTGCTTTCCTGTTTACGCGCGAAAACAATTTCAGTCTAACCAGACACACACACACACACACACACACACACACGAAAGAGAGAGAGAGAGAGATCAAATTGAGTGTTAGAGGATATCGCCCACAAGATACAGGCACTAGTTTATATATAATTAAAAAAAATACGGAAAACTATTGCAAATAAGGCGTCTAATTCGCGCGATTAGGTCTGCCCCCTCCACTATTAAGTGCTAATATTCTTATACCGTCATAACGTTTAGAAATTCGTAACTTAAAACGTTCCAAACTGCTTCCATATATATGGGGACCCCGGGTGGCTGCGTGGCCTAAGGGGCTAGCCTTTACAAATCACTCACAACTCTTTCTACGTGGGTTCGAGTGACGGCTTGGCCAGCGCAGGTATGTGACACAGCTTGCCAGCAGCTACCCGTGGATCGGTAGTATCCACCAATTATACTGACCGCCATGATACCCTTATCATGTGCTGATAAAGCATTAAGCCCACCCATGTAAATATACTCCTCATGTACGGTTACGTAATTTAGCTAGTCCTCTTCACCCGGTCTGGGACAAACGTTTGCTTACATACTTTGCTTATGGTTTTTATTATCAGTTTTAAAAGATGCCTCTCTGTTGCGCCGTATCTTGGGTTTTTTTTTCGGGGGAGGGGAGGGGTAGAGGGGGAAAGCATTCACTTTCTGTGTGTCACGAAGTGAATAGTCTACATTTAGTTCTGATGTATGGCTAGTGCTTGGTCTTGTCCGGATAAATCATAACCACTAATAAGAATCGAATGTAACCTTTTCACTGCATGCAGTACCTGTAGTGTATGCCTACACATTCGATCTAAGAAGATATTCATTGTGCGAACCCTTAATTGGGAATTTTGGTGTTTATTACTTTAAAGTGGATAACTACTAAAATTGAACAATGGGGACAAGATTAAAGACTTTGCGCATTACTTTCACAGAAGCATGTTTCCACAACGATTAACACTATATGGTCCGAGTCGAAGTCAGTATTAACACTATATGGTCCGAAACGAAGTCAGTATTAACACTGTATGGTCCGAGTCGAAGTAGCATTAACACTAAATGGTCCGAGTCGGAGTCAGTATTAGCACTATAAGGTCCGAGTCGAAATCAGTATATATGGTCTGAGTCGAAGTTAGTATTAACACTATATGGTCCGAGTCGAAATCAGTATATATGGTCCGAGTCGAAGCCTGTATTATCGCTATATGGTCCGAGTCGAAGTCTGTGATTAGTAATGGCTCTCTGGTCATAGATCGGTATCTAGTTTACTAACTACCGCATTAATGAATTTCAGTTTACTGTGGTACTTGATTGGATACCTAATGGGGAGTGCCATAATGGGTATCTAATGAGCAGTGCCATGACTGGATACCCAATGACATTACCCGAAGTTCTTTGAATTACGAATTCTATCAGAAGACATTTATAAACACGAGCAGGAATTGTTAGCAAATGTTTTCACACAACGTGACAGTCATCATGGCAGGAGAGATTGGGGTGTAATAGGGGATGGACCATCATGGCAAGAGAGATTGGGGTGTGATAGGTTATGGATCATCGTGGCAGGAGAGACTGGGTGGGATAAGGGATGGATCATCATGGCAGGAGCGACTGGGGAAGGATAAGGGATGGATCATCATGGCAGGAGAAACTGGGGTGGGATAGGGGATGGAGCATCCTGGCAGGAGCGTTTGGGGTGGGATAAGGGCTGGGTCATCATGGCAGGAGAAACTGGGGTGGGATAGATGAGGGATCATCATGGCAGGAGAGACTGAGGTGGGATAAGGGATGGATGATCATGGCAGGAGAGACTGGGGTGGGGTAAGGGATGGATCATCATGGCAGGAGAGGTTGGGGTGGGATATGGGATAGATCATCATGGCAGGAGAGACTGGCGTGTGATGGGGACGGATCATCATGGCAGGATAGAATGGGGTGGGATAAGGGATGGATCATCATGGCAGGAGAGACTGGGCTCGAATAGGGGATGGATCATCATGGCAGGAGAGATTGGGGTGGGATAGGGTATGGATCATCCTGGCAGGAGAGACCGAGGTGGGATAAGGTATTGATCATCATGGCAGGAGAGGCTGGGGTAGGATAGGGGATGGATTATCATGACAGGAGAGATTGCTCTGATATAGGGAATGGATCATCCTGGCAGGAAATACTTGGGTGGGATAGTGGATTGGTTATTTGCAGATATTACACTTACATTCTTTTACCATTTCAGGATAAAATAAAGGCTCCAGAGGATTAGGCATTTGGTTTTTCTCAAAATTATTTTGGCACCTCGTGCAACAGAATAGCAGTTGTGTATCTATACTATTTTTTGCCATGTGCTCAAGTCCTTACTTTTGGTACATCTCAAATATTTACATATCTATAATTGTTATTATTTGTTAAAACATAGTAAGTCATTCAAAATTAGTGAGGAATCCCGTGCATAATCTAAAGCTTCTGATGTCTTTGATGTAAGTCAGCATACTTTGACTTCAGTAAAACGTTCATATTAATTGCTGACATGCGCACCGCATGCAGATATCAGAGCACGTTTTTCTACTTTCCTTCTAGCTTTGTTCTGATATGTTCACTGCAGAATCGCCAAGCTGATGGATCGATGTCGAAAATGGAAAGGATAAAAGTATGTTTGCTAGTTATCGAGAGAGGCAAATCCAATACAATTCAAATTATACTTGATTTCAATATTAACTAGAAAAGATCCCAGGATCGACCTTTTGTATAAATTTTGCAATTACACTTTCTGATCCATCCCTTGTTAAACGTTCGAAACATAACCCAAGGATATTTAAAAAATACACAAGGCTTAGTTTTTTCATTTATCAATTTATAATTTCTAACCTGATTGTCACAAGGGGGTCATGAAGGTTGCCAACTAACTGGATTTTCAAAACAAACGGATGCTCTCGATGTAGACAAGACAGACTGCTCACTGTGATTTCAGCGAATTAATTTCGGTAATAACTGCGACGTCTGCGTCCAGTATCTGCAATGTATAGTTTTAATATTACCAAAACAAATTGAACAAATACAAAGGAGGAACTCTTGTATGCACATGTTCAAAGATATGCTAATAAAAATTAACAGTTTATTTGTTCTTCTAATCAGGGCGTTTTCAGTTTCTGTTTCAGTTTTTGTACACGTTCTGCATTTTGAAGCGCGTAGAACCAGTACAAATTTTGTTTACATTAAAGTAGCGGTTATTTATTTTATTTCCTATTTTAAAATCAGTGCGAAAAGAACTATAAGCCAGTGTCATGTCCCACCGAAAACCAGACAACTCTGCTGGAAATGTTTTATATGCATTTGTCCCTAGATGTGAAACCCTTCTATTGCTTAGTTTTAGTTGATGGAAAGGCAAACTCAAATAGACTTTTTCACTCTGGTCTATGCAGCAGGTCTATTTCACAATGTTGTTTCTTTCAAGCAGCATTTCCAGTAAGTTTGTCCCCGGTTAAAACACGCACCATGTACGTATCGGAGATATAGAATTAGCCACAATATAGATGGATGGATGAATAGATAGACGTACTGATGCGTGTATGTATGTATTTAAATTATCGTCATACATAAACAAATTGGAATCCATGAGTAATGAAATCCTTTTTTGTTTCATGTCACATCAAACGATGTACAGCTATCATGCTTTTCTAAAAACAAATAATAAAAAAAACAAAGTACACTGTTTATATATATATATATATATATATATATATATATATATATATATATATATATATATATATAACTTTTAGAGTCTTTTGGGACAAGGTATATAACTCTTACATAAAAGAGCACAAGATTTTAATATATAATCTCCCCTGTTTAATGGTTTTGGGGACTTGGTCCAGTTAATAACAGTAGGTTGCCAATGTGATTAAAATATTGACAAGTATTGAACGTATTGTCACTCAAATACTGCTTCTCGACAATGGAACTGTAATTAGACATCTTGTGCGTAAACTATTGCACAAAATACTACTGAAATTCGTAATGTTGACATGTCATTATATTCTATATCAAACACCACAGTTTGTGTGTGTGTGTGTGTGTGTGTGTGTGTGTGTGTGTGTGATTTAGATTTTTAATGTAACTTTAACAATGTTTCAGTCATATCGCAATGATGTCTGCAGCGTGGCAGTTTATAATGATGTCTAGCACTGGGGCATCATACCGCAGACATGTAGCATGATGTCCCACACAGCTGCTAGTACCATTTTTATAAGTATTTGGTATGACTCGGCCGGGGTTCGAACCCGCGACCTCCTGCATCCAAACCGAACGCTATAAGCACTTAGGCGACCTGAGCGGTCCGAGCAGAGAGAGAGAGAGAGAGAGAGAGAGAGAGAGAGCATGACAAAGAATGTAGAATGTATGAGTGCAGCAAAACAAAAAGATTTCTGCACGTTAACCCAAAATGTTATTGAACCCAACCCCCTTATCCCCCCCCCCACACAAGACGGAAAGATCATACACCCTGCCATGATTGGCGTAATGAATCCCAGGTGTGATGATCATGCTATAAACTCTTTAAATGATCTTGCACAAAAAGAATCTCAATTATAGATCTTCTTAAATGTAGCTTACCTTATATGTGTACGCCTTTGGAAAAAGTAGTCGTTCTTTACAATAATGACAGAACTTTCCAGGTGCTCATGACTTCATCTCGTTTGACCATCTGTCTTTTTTCTTTCCAGCCGAGAATATCAGATTAATAGTAATCTGTCATTAGAATAATCCATAATTTATACAAAGTTTATTTTATTAAGTTGGAGTTAGTGATTCGGTTAGTCTGCGTTGTAACTGTATTCAGCAGGACAAAGAGCGTGAGTATATAAAGAGAATTAACTTAGCTGGATAATTTTTCCATTGACTGTTATTGTACAGAGATACTTAAATAGTCATCTAATTGGTCAAATCACACGCCTAATTGTTTTGTTTTGATAGCCAAGCCTGTACAAAGTGCTGACACCCGGTTGGAAAATCTTAAGCACACACATTTATATGGTAGCTAAATACTTCCTCATTTGATATCTTGCAAGTATACAGAAGCAAGGTTATGCAATAAAAGCTTAAAATGAGTACTTTACAATTTTATTATTATATTATTACAATAGTATCTTTTCAATCTCATTAGCATAGTTTTAATGGTTGCAGTCCCGTGCATTCATGACTGACATTAACCACATCACAACAATTTTTTTATTATATTGTTAATGAGGAGAGAGAGAGCTGGAAACTATATTTTTCTTGTTGCTCAGATATATCTTGTTAAGTCTTAAAATTCCCATGATGACTTCAGGAAAAAAATATTTTATGAATCAAAGTCCTCAGCTGCGGATATGATTTGTTTATTTAGCACTTATCGCTTGCTCTTGGATGAGTTTTGCTAGAAAGCACGTGCAAGTCTGAGTAAAACAACAATAACGCACTTACAGACACAGACAGACAGAGATACACACACGTGCGAGCGCTGGGCCCAAACCCAAAATTAATAATGGAAAAGTTTCTAAGAAAGTCTTATTAGATAGATGCAACGACACAAAAGGAAACATTTTTTTTTTTTTACATTCCGACGTTTCAAGGAATTATTTTCAAAAAACGTACAGCAAAACATATCAGCTAGCACTATGGTGTCTAATATGCTATTATTTTACCAACTTTTCATAGTAACCCCCAGGGAAAATATAAAGTGTTGACTCCAACATCAGTTTAGCCCCTGAAAATCAAAGGGTTGCTTCGTGTTTTTATATGTGTGTGTGTGTGTGTGTGTGTATTTTTAACGTAGGTTTAAAAAAATTTCAGTCGTATCTCTACTATGTCTGCAGTGTGGCTATCTAGCACTGGGGCATCATGCCGTAGACATGCAGCATGATGTCCCCACCCAGTCATATTATCATGACACCAGGACAACCAGTCCTAACACTAACCTCTTAATGCTGAACGCAAAGCGAGGCAGCTGCTAGTACCATTTTAAGAAAGTGTTTGGTATGACTCGGCCGGGGTTTGCACCCGTGACCTCCCGCATCAGAAGCGGATGCTCTAACCACTTATATTTATAAAATAATCCATTCAGTTTGACTCACGCATATACGGAATGACACTGATAGCATTCAATACTAAACTGGGTTGAAGAAGAAGAATTCCCTGTTGTTCGTACAGTATTCATTTATTTATTATTTGTGCAGCAGCTATAGCATAATAGGGAATGTACTAGTTATTCATAAACTAATTATAACGTCCTTCTTAGATAAATCAACCTTTAAAACGAATTAAGAAAAATATGTTTATATACGTGATTTATAGGGTTTATAAGATGTTAAGATGTCCTTATCACACCATTGTTACTGTGCAAACCTAGGGGCTGTATATGAATAAGGAAGGCATGGTGAAAATTGCATCCCGTTGTCGCTATACAGTCTCTGAATGAGTCAGATGAGTTATTGCTTGAAAAGGCTTGAGACGACGTGAATTTCAAATATCAGGAAACATAATTTATATTGTATATAAGTGTATTTGTTATTCGTTATTCTGATCATATTGTTATTTTTTACTGATAATAAGCAAGATCTCCAGAAAAACATTGAATGAATTAAATCCGTACTGTAGAACGCCGAAGAGTCAATGACTGTTAACACACGAAAAGTTATCTTTGAATTCAATCCGTATTGTAGAACGCCGAAGTCAATGACTATTAAAACACGAAAAGTTACCTTTGATTTTAAGCAATATAGCCGTTCCTCTATTATATTTGGCAACATGCCACTGGAAAATGTTGGATATTTTTACGACTATGGTCATAAACTATCTAAGAAGAAGCAAAACCAGTTAGTTTGGTAACACTTATCAAACAGTTTGATTGTCAAATGTGAGACGAACTTGCAGTATTATGAAGTGAATCCAAACTAGTCCTTATGAAGGTCCATAAAAGTCCTAAATGAGTGAAACGTACCATATAAATTTCAAAACCGGAAATGCACTGGTCATCATAGGATTAGTCACATTGTCGAGATGGCGTTGTCCAGAATTCCTTCGAATAATTTATAACAGTTGTAGAATAATATTGTCGTCCAAATAATGAACACTTTCTATTTCTACTGTACAGTCCAAATAATGAACACTTTCTGTTTCTACTGTACAGTCCAAACAAATGTTTTTCCTCTCAATAATATCTAAAGACAACATAAAACACGTCTGCAGACTTACAACAGGAACACGAGAAATGAGAATGACTCTAAAATCGGAATGAATCTGATAGCTCAGTTCTCTTTTTATATACATCTAATATTACGACTCTTTTTTCCCAATATGCCTCATGTGACAGATCACACAACTCATTCTAAATCGAACTTTCCTATTCATATGACCTACTCCAACCAATGGGAAGTTACTGAATTTTTCTAGAAACGTCGAAATTTCATCAGCCAATGATAACTCAATTCAAAGGCGCCACTAAATCTTATTATTAAGAATATTATTATGTTACGTGTTTAGGCTCAAATTAACAGTAACACAAGAAAGAATAAAAACAACAAGCTTTGAAAAATATAACAAATTATTTATTTCCCTGGAAAATTAGGAAAATTACTGTAAAAATGTAAAGAAAAGAACTTACGGTTTTAAGAATCAAATCTAAAAATAATCCAAGAATAATCCACGAATAAAATTTTAGAAGTCCTAATAATAAAATGTTCTAATGATTTCAAGTTCAAGTCCCGACGAAGAATGCAAGATGGAAGACGATGATGTATGCTGTAACATGTAGTGTGTTGAAGTCTACAGTTCCTTGTAGAAACAAGAAATATCACTCCAGTTTTGGAAGACCGAATAAAATTTTAAAAGCTGTTTTTGTTCAAGAATTTCATATGAACACAGGTATTTTCCAGGAGAAAAAAAAAGAATTAATCCGTTTGAATCCAAGTAATTTGAAATAACTCCAAACGACACAACACTTTCTAGTGTAATGAACAAAGCCCAACTCCGAATATTTCTCCAAAACAAAGGTTATATCGTATTCTAAAACGCAGTTTCGAAAATCCCCAAGTTGCGAAATCGAAAGGGGGTCACTTGATCGTTTGTATATCACGTACGCCTAACCTGACCCTGACGAAAACCAATCATTTTACACTAAGAAATAAAAATATTATAAATATCATTATATGCTTGACCTTTATACGATGGGCACGTGTCGTGCATACTACCGTGATGGCAAAATGTGATGAGGATATTTGGGACAAATCCAACTTTTAGAAAAACATTCATATGCAAACCAAAACACAAAAGTTATTTATATCTTTACTAGCATATGTTAATGCGTGAATTACATTATTCCTTTGTAAGACTGACTACATGTATTCCTTTGTAAGACTGACTACATGCATTCCTTACTACATGTATTCCTTTGTAAGACTGACTACATTTATTCCTTTGTAAGACTGACTACATGTATTCCTTTGTAAGACTGACTACATGCATTCCTTACTACATATATTCCTTTGTAAAACTGACTACATGTATTCCTTTGTAAAACTTACAACATGTATACCTTTGTAGAACTTACTACATATATTCCTTTGTAAGAATGACTACATGTATTCCTTTGTAAGACTGACTACATGTATTCATTTGTAAACCTTACTACATGTATTCCTTTATAAGACTGACTACATGTATTGCTTTGTAAGACTGTCTTACTACATGTATTCCTTTGTAAGACTGACTACATATATTCCTTTGTAAGATTGACGGACTACATGTATTCCTTTGTAAGACTGACTACATATATTCCTTTGTAAGACTGACTACATGCATTTCTTTGTAAGACTGACTACATGTATTCATTTGTAAACCTTACTACATGTATTCCTTTATAAGACTGACTACATATATTCCTTTGTAAGACTGACTACATGTATTCCTTTGTAAGACTGACTACATGTATTCCTTTGTAAGACTGACTGCATGTATTTCTTTGTAAGACTGACTACATGTATTCCTTTGTAAGACTGACTGCATGTATTTCTTTGTAAGACTGACTACATGTATTCCTTTGTAAGACTGACTGCATGTATTTCTTTGTAAGACTGACTGCATGTATTTCTTTGTAAGACTGACTACATGTATTTCTTTGTAAGACTGACTACATGTATTCCTTTGTAAGACTGACTGCGTGTATTTCTTTGTAAGACTGACTGCATATATTTCTTTGTAAGACAGACTTCATGTATTGCTTTGTAAGATTGACTGACTACATATATTCCTTTGTAAGACTGACTACATATTTTCCTTGGTAAGACTGAATACTTGTATTCCTTTGTAAGATTGATTACATGCATAATAATAAAGACTATAACAGCAACAATAATATCACGATTTCTGATACATACATATCCCTAAGTCTCTGTATAGTAACTATCAACATCAAACAGGCCAGGCCCTAAGGCAAGGCGAAGGAGGCAATCGCCTTAGTCCCCGTGCTGCTGGCTATGCATTTTTTTTAGTGTGGTGAGATCGAACATATGTTTTTGCTCGGGTCCCCGCTTATCGCTTGCTGCCTTGGGTCCTAGGTCCGGGCCTGAACAACAACAATATTCCTACGCATTTCCTACCTTACACATTATAAAAGACACATACAAATATAAATTATACGCGCACAAAGCCAACAACGCATAACTCTGTACAATCCACAATTATATATTCAAAATGCAAACAAGTACAAGGTCTAACATTACTCCTTATGAAAACCAGTTTTGGACCACGATGCAACATTGTAGCATATTTATCCTAACAACTACATACATTGATCTTGAATATTACCAATTCGCTATACACTACAGTACAACATGTTGATAATTCAGCTATACATGGAAGATGAATTTGCTACTAAATTAAATGCACATAATAACGTATAAATCTTAGGAAAGTGAGGCAGATTCGGGAGAAGATATTTTACCTCAGAAGCCTTTGTTCCAATCTCGTCCGAAGTTCCTAGAACTCCGTTTCCCGTCCTCATAACGAGCGCGCAATTTCGTCACAAGGAGCGCAATCTAGTGTCTCCAACTTCGCTATGACCTGCCATCGCCAATGTCCAAACGTGCACTGATTCTTTCACAATGAAAATAACATAATAATGTCTAGCTGCGTAAGAAACCTGCCCAAAAGTCGACTAACTTAGTTCTGATTGGATACAGGTGGTCTCTTTGAAAATGGTCTGGGGTAGTGTCACTCAGATGTCAAAATGTCGGGTTTCTGGCCTCTACGCTTAAGCCGACGGGTGACATAACTGCTAATTGCAACAAACAGTTTCTTGACCCGCGATAAGGTTCTTCAGAGGAAGTAACCGCGAATTTGACCGTAACGCAATGGCTAATGCACGGATAGGGAGTTTGTTTGTTTCAGAATCGGTCCAAAGTTGTAATATTATACAACACGTATTGACATCACCCAAAGTTGTTTGAATTACGAATTCTATCAGAACACGAGCAGGAATTGTTAGCAAATGTTTTCACACAACGTGACAGTCATCATGGCAGGAGAGATTGGGGTGTAATAGGAGATGGACCATCATGGCAAGAGAGATTGGGATGTGATAGGTTATGGATCATCATGGCAGGAGAGACTGGGGTGGGATAAGGGATGGATCATCATGGCAGGAGCGACTGGGGAAGGATAAGGGATGGATCATCATGGCAGGAGAAACTGGGGTGAGATAGGGGATGGAGCATCCTGGCAGGAGCGTTTGGGGTGGGATAAGGGAAGGATCATCATGGCAGGAGAAACTGGGGTGGGATAGATGAGGGATCATCATGGCAGGAGAGATTGGGGTGGGATAAGGGATGGATGATCATGGCAGGAGAGACTGGGGTGGGATATGGGATGGATCATCATGGCAGGAGAGACTGGGGTGTGATAGGGGATGGATCATCATGGCAGGAAAGACTGGGGTGGGATAAGGGATGGATCATAATGGCAGGAAAAATTGGGGTGGGATAAGGGATGGATCACCATGGCAGGAGAGACTGGGGTTTGATAGGGGATAGATCATTATATCAGGAGAGACTGGGGTGGGATAAGGGATGGATCATCATGGCAGAAGAGACTGGGGTGGGATATGGGATGGATCATCATGGCAGGAGAGACTGGTGTGTGAAAGGGATGGATCATCATGGCAGGAGAGACCGGGGTGGGATAGATCAGGGATCATCATGGCAGGAAAGATTGGGGTGGGATAAGGGATGGATCATCATAACAGGAGAGACTGGGGTGTGATAGGGGATGGATCATCATGGCAGGATAGAATGGGGTGGGATAAGGGATGGATCATCATGGCAGGAGAGACTGGGGTCGAATAGCGGATGGATCATCATGGCAGGAGAAATTGGGGTGGGATAGGGTATGGATCATCCTGGTAGGAGAGACTGAAGTGGGGTAAGGTATTGATCATCATCGCAGGAGAGGCTGGGGTAGGATAGGGGATGGATTATCATGACAGGAGAGATTGCTCTGATATAGGGAATGGATCATCCTGGCAGGAAATACTTGGGTGGGATAGTGGATTGGTTATTTGCAGATATTACACTTACACTCTTTTACCATTTCAGGATAAAATAAAGGCTCCAGAGGATTAGACATTTGGTTTTTCTCAAAATTATTTTGGCACCTCGTGCAACAGAATAGCAGTTGTGTATCTATACTATTTTTTGCCATGTGCTCAAGTCCTTACTTTTGGTACATCTCAAATATTTACATATCTATAATTGTTATTATTTGTTAAAACATAGTAAGTTATTCAAAATTAGTGAGGAATCCCGTGCATAATCTAAAGCTTCTGATGTCTTTGATGTAAGTCAGCATACTTTGACTTCAGTGAAACGTTCATATTAATTGCTGACATGCGCACCGCATGCAGATATCAGAGCATGTTTTTCTACTTTCCTTCTAGCTTTGTTCTGATATGTTCACTGCAGAATCGCCAAGCTGGTGGATCGATGTCGAAAATGGAAAGGATAAAAGTATGTTTGCTAGTTATCGAGAGAGGCAAATCCAATACAATTCAAATTATACTTGATTTCAATATTAACTAGGAAAGATCCCAGGATCGACCTTTTGGATAAATTTTGCAATTACACTTTCTGATCCATCCCTTGTTAAACGTTCGAAACATAACCCAAGGATATTTAAAAAATACACAAGGCTTAGTTTTTTCATTTATCAATTTATAATTTCTAACCTGATTGTCACAAGAGGGTCATGAAGGTTGCCAACTAACTGGATTTTCAAAACAAACGGATGCTCTCGATGTAGACAAGACAGACTGCCCACTGTGATTTCAGCGAAGTAATTTCGGTAATAACTGCGACGTCTGCGTCCAGTATCTGCAATGTCTAGTTTTAATATTACCAAAACAAATTGAACAAATACAAAGGAGGAACTCTTGTATGCACATGTTCAAAGATATGCTAATAAAAATTAACAGTTTATTTGTTCTTCTAATCAGGGCGTTTTCAGTTTCTGTTTCAGTTTTTGTACACGTTCTTGCATTTCGAAGCGAGAAGAACCAGTACAAATTTTGTTTACATTAAAGTAGCGGTTATTTATTTTATTTCCTATTTTAAAATCAGTGCGAAAAGAACTATAAGCCAGTGTCATGTCCCACCGGAAATCAGACAACTCTGCTGGAAATGTTTTATATGCATTTGTCCCTAGATGTGAAACCCTTCTGTTGCTTAGTTTTAGTTGATGGAAAGGCAAACTCAAATATACTTTTTTCACTCTGGTCTTTGCAGCAGGTCTATTTCACAATGTTGTTTCTTTCAAGCAGCATTTCCAGTAAGCTTGTCCCCGGTTAAAACACGCACCATGTACGTGTCGGAGATATAGAATTAGCCACAATATAGATGGATGGATGAATAGATAGACGTACTGATGCGTGTATGTATGTATTTAAATTATCGTCATACATAAACAAATTGGAATCCATGAGTAATGAAATCCTTTTTTGTTTCATGTCACATCAAACGATGTACAGCTATCATGCTTTTCTAAAAACAAATACTAATAAAAAACAAAGTACACTCTCTCTCTCTCTCTCTCTCTCTCTCTATATATATATATATATACACCTTTAAGAGTCGTTTGGGCAAGGTATATAACTCTTACATAAAAGAGCACAAGATTTTAATATATAATCTCCCCTGTTTAACGGTTTTGGGGATTTGGTCCAGTTAATAACAGTAGGTTGCCAATGTGATTGAAATATTGACAAGTATTAAACGTATTGTCACTCAAATACTGCTTCTCGACAATGGAACTGTAATTAGACATCTTGCGCGTAAACTATTGCACAAAATACTACTGAAATTCGTATTGTTGGCATGCCAATATATTCCATATCAAACACCACAGTGTGTGTGTGTGCGTGTGTGTGTGCGTGTGTGTGTGATTTAGATTTTTAAAGTAGCTTTAACAATGTTTCAGTCATATCGCAATGATATCTGCAGCGTGGTAGCTTATAATGATGTCTAGCACTGGGGCATTATACCGCCGACATGTATCATTATGTCTCACCCAATTGCTAGTACCCTTTTTATAAGTATTTGGTATGACTCGGCCGGGGTTCGAACCCGCGACCTCCTGCATCCAAACCGGACGCTATAAGCACTTAGGCCACCTGAGCGGTCGGAGCAGAGAGAGAGAGAGAGAGAGAGAGAGCATGACAAAGAATGTAGAATGTATGAGTGCAGCAAAATAAAAGATTTCTGCACGTTAACCCAAAATGTTATCTTACCCAACCTCCTTATCACCCCCCCCCCCACACACACACAAGACGGAAAGATCATACACCCTGCCATGATTGGCGTAATGAATCCCAGGTGTGATGATCATGCTATAAACTCTTTAAATGATTTTGCACAAGAAATCTCAATTATAGCTCTTCTTAAATGTTGCTTACCGTATATGTGTTCGCCTTTGGAAAATGTAGTCGAGCTTTACAATAATGACAGACCTTTCCATATGCTCATGACTTCTTCTCGTTTGACCATCTATCTTTTTTCTTTCCAGCCGAGAATATCAGATTAATAGTAATCTGTCATTAGAATAATCCATAATTTATACAAAGTTTATTTTGTTAAGTTGGAGTTAGTGATTCGGTTAGTCTGCGTTTGTAACTGTATTCAGCAGGACAAAGAGCGTGAGTATATAAAGAGAATTAACTTAGCTGGATAATTTTTCCATTGACTGTTATTGTACAGAGATACTTAAATAGTCATCTAATTGGTCAAATCACACGCCTAATTGTTTTGTTTTGATAGCCAAGCCTGTACAAAGTGCTGACACCCGGTTGGAAAATCTTAAGCACACACATTTATATGGTAGCTAAATACTTCCTCATTTGATATCTTGCAAGTATACAGAAGCAAGGTTATGCAATAAAAGCTTAAAATGAGTACTTTACAATTTATTATTATATTATTACAATAGTATCTTTTCAATCTCATTAGCATAGTTTTAATGGTTGCAGTCCCGTGCATTCATGACTGACATTAACCACATCACAACAATTTTTTTATTATATTGTTAATGAGGAGAGAGAGAGAGCTGGAAACTATATTTTTCTTGTTGCTCAGATATATCTTGTTAAGTCTTAAAATTCCCATGATGACTTCAGGAAAAAAATATTTTATGAATCAAAGTCCTCAGCTGCGGATATGATTTGTTTATTTAGCACTTATCGCTTGCTCTTGGATGAGTTTTGCTAGAAAGCACGTGCAAGTCTGAGTAAAACAACAATAACGCACTTACAGACACAGACAGACAGACATACACACACGTGCGAGCGCTGGGCCCAAACCCAAAATTAATAATGGAAAAGTTTCTAAGAAAGTCTTATTAGATAGATGCAACGACACAAAAGGAAACATTTTTTTTTTTTTAACATTCCGACGTTTCAAGGAATTATTTTCAAAAAACGTACAGCAAAACATATCAGCTAGCACTATGGTGTCTAATATGCTATTATTTTACCAACTTTTCATAGTAACCCCCAGGGAAAATATAAAGTGTTGACTCCAGCATTTTGGGTCGGTAACATCAGTTTAGCCCCTGAAAATCAAAGGGTTGCTTCGTGTTTTTATATGTGTGTGTGTGTGTGTGTGTGTGTGTGTATTTTTAACGTAGGTTTAAAAAAAATTCTAGTCGTATCTCTACTATGTCTGCAGTGTGGCAGTTCATAGTGATATCTAGCACTGGGGCATCATGCCGTAGACATGCAGCATGATGTCCCCACCCAGTCATATTATCATGACACCAGGACAACCAGTCCTAACACTAACCTCTTAATGCTGAACGCCAAGCGAGGCAGCTGCTAGTACCATTTTAAAAAAGTGTTTGGTATGACTCGGCCGGGGTTTGCACCCGTGACCTCCCGCATCAGAAGCGGATGCTCTAACCACTTATATTTATAAAATAATCCATTCAGTTTGACTCACGCATATACGGAATGACACTGATAGCATTCCATACTATACTGGGTTGAAGAAGAAGAATTCCCTGTTGTTCGTACAGTATTCATTTATTTATTATTTGTGTAGCAGCTATAGCATAATAGGGAATGTGCTAGTTATTCATAAACTAATTATAACGTCCTTCTTAGATAAATCAACCTTTAAAACGAATTAAGAAAAATATGTTTATATACGTGATTTATAGGGTTTATAAGATGTTAAGATGTCCTTATCACACCATTGTTACTGTGCAAACCTAGGGACTGTATATGAATAAGGAAGGCATGGTGAAAATTGCATCCCGTTGTCGCTATACAGTCTCTGAATGAGTCAGATGAGTTATTGCTTGAAAAGGCTTGAGACGACGTGAATTTCAAATATCAGGAAACATAATTTATATTGTATATAAGTGTATTTGTTATTCGTTATTCTGATCATATTGTTATTTTTTACTGATAATAAGCAAGATCTCCAGAAAAACATTGAATGAATTAAATCCGTACTGTAGAACGCCGAAGAGTCAATGACTGTTATCACACGAAAAGTTATCTTTGAATTCAATCCGTATTGTAGAACGCCGAAGTCAATGACTATTAAAACACGAAAAGTTACCTTTGATTTTAAGCAATATAGCCGTTCCTCTATTATATTTGGCAACATGCCACTGGAAAATGTTGGATATTTTTACGACTATGGTCATAAACTATCTAAGAAGAAGCAAAACCAGTTAGTTTGGTAACACTTAACAAACAGTTTGATTGTCAAATGTGAGACGAACTTGCAGTATTATGAAGTGAATCCAAACTAGTCCTTATGAAGGTCCATAAAAGTCCTAAATGAGTGAAACGTACCATATAAATTTCAAAACCGGAAATGCACTGGTCATCATAGGATTAGTCACATTGTCGAGATGGCGTTGTCCAGAATTCCTTCGAATAATTTATAACAGTTGTAGAATAATATTGTCGTCCAAATAATGAACACTTTCTATTTCTACTGTACTGTCCAAATAATGAACACTTTCTGTTTCTACTGTACAGTCCAAACAAATGTTTTTCCTCTCAATAATATCTAAGGACAACATAAAACACGTCTGCAGACTTACAACAGGAACACGAGAAATGAGAATGACTCAAAAATCGGAATGAATGTGATTGCTCAGTTCTCTTTTTATATACATCTAATATTACGAATCTTATTTCCCAATATGCCTCATGTGACAGATCACACAACTCATTCTAAATCGAACTTTCCTATTCATATGACCTACTCCAACCAATGGGAAGTTACTGAATTTTTCTAGAAACGTCGAAATTTCATCAGCCAATGATAACTCAATTCAAAGGCGCCACTAAATCTTATTATTAAGAATATTATTATGTTACGTGTTTAGGCTCAAATTAACAGTAACACAAGAAAGAATAAAAACAACAAGCTTTGAAAAATATAACAAATTATTTATTTCCCTGGAAAATTAGGAAAATTACTGTAAAAATGTAAAAAAAAAAAAAAGAACTTACGGTTTTAACAATCAAATCTAAAAATAATCCAAGAATAATCCACGAATAAAATTTTAGAAGTCCTAATAATAAAATGTTCTAATGATTTCAAGTTCAAGTCCCGACGAAGAATACAAGATGGAAGACGATGATGTATGCTGTAACATGTAGTGTGTTGAAGTCTACAGTTCCTTGTAGAAACAAGAAATATCACTCTAGTTTTGGAAGACCGAATAAAATTTTAAAAGCTGTTTTTGTTCAAGAATTTCATATGAGCACAGGTATTTTCCAGGAGAAAAAAAAGAATTAATCCGTTTGAATCCAAGTAATTTGAAATAACTCCAAACGACACAAGACTTTCTAGTGTAAGGAAAAAAGCCCAACTCCGAATATTTTTCCAAAACAAAGGTTATATCGTATTCTAAAACGCAGTTTCGAAAATCCCCAAGTTGCGAAATCGAAAGGGGGTCACTTGATCGTTTGTATATCACGTGCGCTTAACATGACCCTGACGAAAACCAATCATTTTACTTTAAGAAATAAAAATATTATAAATATCATTATATGCTTGAACTTTATACGATGGGCACGTGTCGTGCATACTACCGTGATGGCAAAATGTGATGAGGATATTTGGGACAAATCCAACTTTTAGAAAAACATTCATATGCAAACCAAAACACAAAAGTTATTTATATCTTTACTAGCATAGGTTAATGCGTGAATTACATTATTCCTTTGTAAGACTGACTACATGTATTCCTTTGTAAGACTGACTACATGTATTCCTTTGTAAGACTGACTGCATGTATTTCTTTGTAAGACTGACTACATGTATTCCTTTGTAAGACTGACTGCATGTATTTCTTTGTAAGACTGACTACATGTATTCCTTTGTAAGACTGACTGCATGTATTTCTTTGTAAGACTGACTGCATATATTTCTTTGTAAGACTGACTACATGTATTTCTTTGTAAGACTGACTACATGTATTCCTTTGTAAGACTGACTGCATGTATTTCTTTGTAAGACTGACTGCATATATTTCTTTGTAAGACAGACTTCATGTATTGCTTTGTAAGACTGACTACATATATTCCTTTGTAAGACTGACTACATATATTCCTTTGTAAGACAGACTTCATGTATTGCTTTGTAAGATTGACTGACTAAATATATTCCTTTGTAAGACTGACTACATATTTTCCTTGGTAAGACTGAATACTTGTATTCCTTTGTAAGATTGATTACATGCATAATAATAAAGACTATAACAGCAACACTAATATCACGATTTCTGATACATACATATCCCTAAGTCTCTGTATAGTAACTATCAACATCAAACAGGCCAGGCCCTAAGGCAAGGCGAAGGAGGCAATCGCCTTAGTCCCCGTGCTGCTGGCTATGCATTTTTTTTAGTGTGGTGAGATCGAACATATGTTTTTGCTCGGGTCCCCGCTTATCGCTTGCTGCCTTGGGCCCCGCACATCCTAGGTCCGGGCCTGAACAACAACAATATTCCTACGCATTTCCTACCTTACACATTATAAAAGACACATACAAATATAAATTATACGCGCACAAAGCCAACAACGCATAACTCTGTACAATCCACAATGATATATTCAAATGCAAACAAGTACAAGGTCTAACATTACTCCTTATGAAATCCAGTTCTGGACCACGATGCAACATTGTAGCATATTTATCCTAACAACTACATACATTGATCTTGAATATTACCAATTCGCTATACACTACAGTACAACATGTTGATAATTCAGCTATACATGGAAGATGAATTTTCTACTAAATTAAATGCACATAATAACGTATAAATCTTAGGAAAGTGAGGCAGATTCGGGAGAAGATATTTTACCTCAGAAGCCTTTGTTCCAATCTCGTCCGAAGTTCCTAGAACTCCGTTACCCGTCCTTATAACGAGCGCGCAATTTCGTCACTAGGAGCGCAATCTAGTGTCTCCAACTTCGCTATGACCTGCCATCGCCAATGTCCAAACGTGCACTGATTCTTTCACAATGAAAATAACATAATAATGTCTAGCTGCGTAAGAAACCTGCCCAAAAGTCGACTAACTTAGTTCTGATTGGATACAGGTGGTCTCTTTGAAAATGGTCTGGGGTAGTGTCACTCAGATGTCAAAATGTCGGGTTTCTGGCCTCTACGCTTAAGCCGACGGGTGACATAACTGCTAATTGCAACAAACAGTTTCTTGACCCGCGATAAGGTTCTTCAGAGGAAGTAACCGCGAATTTGACCGTAACGCAATGGCTAATTCACGGATAGGGAGTTTGTTTGTTTCAGAATCGGTCCAAAGTTGTAATATTATACAACACGTATTGACATTACCCAAAGTTCTTTGAATTACGAATTCTATCAGAACACGAGCAGGAATTGTTAGCAAATATTTTCACACAACGTGACAGTCATCATGGCAGGAGAGATTGGGGTGTAATAGGAGATGGACCATCATGGCAAGAGAGATTGGGATGTGATAGGTTATGGATCATCATGGCAGGAGAGACTGGGGTGGGATAAGGGATGGATCATCATGGCAGGAGCGACTGGGGAAGGATAAGGGATGGATCATCATGGCAGGAGAAACTGGGGTGGGATAGGGGATGGAACATCCTGGCAGGAGCGTTTGGGGTGGGATAAGGGAAGGATCATCATGGCAGGAGAAACTGGGGTGGGATAGATGAGGGATCATCATGGCAGGAGAGATTGGGGTGGGATAAGGGATGGATGATCATGGCAGGAGAGATTGTGGTGGGGTAAGGGATGGATCATCATGGCAGGAGAGACTGGGGTGGGATATGGGATGGATCATCATGGCAGGAGAGACTGGGGTGTGATAGGGGATGGATCATCATGGCAGGAGAGACTGGGGTGGGATAAGGGAAGGATCATAATGGCAGGAAAAATTGGGGTGGGATAAGGGATGGATCACCATGGCAGGAGAGACTGGGGTTTGATAGGGGATAGGTCATTATATCAGGAGAGATTGGGGTGGGATAAGGGATGGATCATCATGGCAGAAGAGACTGGGGTGGGATATGGGATGGATCATCATGGCAGGAGAGACTGGTGTGTGAAAGGGATGGATCATCATGGCAGGAGAGACCGGGGTGGGATAGATTTGGGATCATCATGGCAGGAAAGATTGGGGTGGGATAATGGATGGATCATCATGACAGGAGAGACTGGGGTGTGATAGGGGATGGATCATCATGGCAGGATAGAATGGGGTGGGATAAGGGATGGATCATCATGGCAGGAGAGACTGGGGTCGAATAGCGGATGGATCATCATGGCAGGAGAAATTGGGGTGGGATAGGGTATGGATCATCCTGGCAGGAGAGACTGAAGTGGGGTAAGGTATTGATCATCATGGCAGGAGAGGCTGGGGTAGGAAAGGGGATGGATTATCATGACAGGAGAGATTGTTCTGATATAGGGAATGGATCATCCTGGCAGGAAATACTTGGGTGGGATAGTGGATTGGTTATTTGCAGATATTACACTTACACTCTTTTACCATTTCAGGATAAAATAAAGGCTCCAGAGGATTAGGCATTTGGTTTTTCTCAAAATTATTTTGGCACCTCGTGCAACAGAATAGCAGTTGTGTATCTATACTATTTTTTGCCATGTGCTCAAGTCCTTACTTTTGGTACATCTCAAATATTTACATATCTATAATTGTTATTATTTGTTAAAACATAGTAAGTCATTCAAAATTAGTGGGGAATCCCGTGCATAATCTAAAGCTTCTGATGTCTTTGATGTAAGTCAGCATACTTTGACTTCAGTAAAACGTTCATATTAATTGCTGACATGCGCACCGCATGCAGATATCAGAGCACGTTTTTCTACTTTCCTTCTAGCTTTGTTCTGATATGTTCACTGCAGAATCGCCAAGCTGATGGATCGATGTCGAAAATGGAAAGGATAAAAGTATGTTTGCTAGTTATCGAGAGAGGCAAATCCAATACAATTCAAATTATACTTGATTTCAATATTAACTAGAAAAGATCCCAGGATCGACCTTTTGTATAAATTTTGCAATTACACTTTCTGATCCATCCCTTGTTAAACGTTCGAAACATAACCCAAGGATATTTAAAAAATACACAAGGCTTAGTTTTTTCATTTATCAATTTATAATTTCTAACCTGATTGTCACAAGGGGGTCATGAAGGTTGCCAACTAACTGGATTTTCAAAACAAACGGATGCTCTCGATGTAGACAAGACAGACTGCTCACTGTGATTTCAGCGAATTAATTTCGGTAATAACTGCGACGTCTGCGTCCAGTATCTGCAATGTATAGTTTTAATATTACCAAAACAAATTGAACAAATACAAAGGAGGAACTCTTGTATGCACATGTTCAAAGATATGCTAATAAAAATTAACAGTTTATTTGTTCTTCTAATCAGGGCGTTTTCAGTTTCTGTTTCAGTTTTTGTACACGTTCTTGCATTTTGAAGCGCGTAGAACCAGTACAAATTTTGTTTACGTTAAAGTAGCGGTTATTTATTTTATTTCCTATTTTAAAATCAGTGCGAAAAGAACTACAAGCCAGTGTCATGTCCCACCGGAAATCAGACAACTCTGCTGGAAATGTTTTATATGCATTTGTCCCTAGATGTGAAACCCTTCTATTGCTTAGTTTTAGTTGATGGAAAGGCAAACTCAAATAGACTTTTTCACTCTGGTCTATGCAGCAGGTCTATTTCACAATGTTGTTTCTTTCAAGCAGCATTTCCAGTAAGCTTGTCCCCGGTTAAAACACGCACCATGTACGTATCGGAGATATAGAATTAGCCACAATATAGATGGATGGATGAATAGATAGACGTACTGATGCGTGTATGTATGTATTTAAATTATCGTCATACATAAACAAATTGGAATCCAGGAGTAATGAAATCCTTTTTTGTTTCATGTCACATCAAATGATGTACAGCTATCATGCTTTTCTAAAAACAAATAATAAAAAAAAAACAAAGTACACCGTTGATATATATATATATATATATATATATATATATATATATATATATATATATATATATATATATATATATATAACTTTTAGAGTCTTTTGGGACAAGATATATAACTCTTAGATAAAAGAGCACAAGATTTTAATATATAATCTCCCCTGTTTAATGGTTTTGGGGACTTGGTCCAGTTAATAACAGTAGGTTGCCAATGTGATTGAAATATTGACAAGTATTGAACGTATTGTCACTCAAATACTACTTCTCGACAATGGAACTGTAATTAGACATCTTGTGCGTAAACTATTGCACAAAATACTACTGAAATTCGTAATGTTGACATGTCATTATATTCTATATCAAACACCACAGTGTGTGTGTGTGTGTGTGTGTGTGCGATTTAGATTTTTAATGTAACTTTAACAATGTTTCAGTCATATCGCAATGATGTCTGCAGCGTGGCAGTTTATAATGATGTCTAGCACTGGGGCATCATACCGCAGACATGTAGCATGATGTCCCACACAGCTGCTAGTACCATTTTTATAAGTATTTGGTATGACTCGGCCGGGGTTCGAACCCGCGACCTCCTGCATCCAAACCGAACGCTATAAGCACTTAGGCGACCTGAGCGGTCCGAGCAGAGAGAGAGAGAGAGAGAGAGAGAGAGAGAGAGCATGACAAAGAATGTAGAATGTATGAGTGCAGCAAAACAAAAAGATTTCTGCACGTTAACCCAAAATGTTATTGAACCCAACCCCCTTATCCCCCCCCCCACACACAAGACGGAAAGATCATACACCCTGCCATGATTGGCGTAATGAATCCCAGGTGTGATGATCATGCTATAAACTCTTTAAATGATCTTGCACAAAAAGAATCTCAATTATAGATCTTCTTAAATGTAGCTTACCTTATATGTGTACGCCTTTGGAAAAAGTAGTCGTTCTTTACAATAATGACAGAACTTTCCAGGTGCTCATGACTTCATCTCGTTTGACCATCTGTCTTTTTTCTTTCCATCCGAGAATATCAGATTAATAGTAATCTGTCATTAGAATAATCCATAATTTATACAAAGTTTATTTTGTTAAGTTGGAGTTAGTGATTCGGTTAGTCTGCGTTGCAACTGTATTCAGCAGGACAAAGAGCGTGAGTATATAAAGAGAATTAACTTAGCTGGATAATTTTTCCATTGACTGTTATTGTACAGAGATACTTAAATAGTCATCTAATTGGTCAAATCACACGCCTAATTGTTTTGTTTTGATAGCCAAGCCTGTACAAAGTGCTGACACCCGGTTGGAAAATCTTAAGCACACACATTTATATGGTAGCTAAATACTTCCTCATTTGATATCTTGCAAGTATACAGAAGCAAGGTTATGCAATAAAAGCTTAAAATGAGTACTTTACAATTTTATTATTATATTATTACAATAGTATCTTTTCAATCTCATTAGCATAGTTTTAATGGTTGCAGTCCCGTGCATTCATGACTGACATTAACCACATCACAACAATTTTTTTATTATATTGTTAATGAGGAGAGAGAGAGCTGGAAACTATATTTTTCTTGTTGCTCAGATATATCTTGTTAAGTCTTAAAATTCCCATGATGACTTCAGGAAAAAAATATTTTATGAATCAAAGTTCTCATTTGCGGATATGATTTGTTTATTTAGCACTTATCGCTTGCTCTTGGATGAGTTTTGCTAGAAAGCACGTGCAAGTCTGAGTAAAACAACAATAACGCACTTACAGACACAGACAGACAGACATACACACACGTGCGAGCGCTGGGCCCAAACCCAAAATTAATAATGGAAAAGTTTCTAAGAAAGTCTTATTAGATAGATGCAACGACACAAAAGGAAACATTTTTTTTTTTTTTACATTCCGACGTTTCAAGGAATTATTTTCAAAAAACGTACAGCAAAACATATCAGCTAGCACTATGGTGTCTAATATGCTATTATTTTACCAACTTTTCATAGTAACCCCCAGGGAAAATATAAAGTGTTGACTCCAACATCAGTTTAGCCCCTGAAAATCAAAGGGTTGCTTCGTGTTTTTATATGTGTGTGTGTGTGTGTGTGTGTATTTTTAACGTAGGTTTAAATAAATTCCAGTCGTATCTCTACTATGTCTGCAGTGTGGCTATCTAGCACTGGGACATCATGCCGTAGACATGCAGCATGATGTCCCCACCCAGTCATATTATCATGACACCAGGACAACCAGTCCTAACACTAACCTCTTAATGCTGAACGCAAAGCGAGGCAGCTGCTAGTACCATTTTAAGAAAGTGTTTGGTATGACTCGGCCGGGGTTTGCACCCGTGACCTCCCGCATCAGAAGCGGATGCTCTAACCACTTATATTTATAAAATAATCCATTCAGTTTGACTCACGCATATACGGAATGACACTGATAGCATTCAATACTAAACTGGGTTGAAGAAGAAGAATTCCCTGTTGTTCGTACAGTATTCATTTATTTATTATTTGTGTAGCAGCTATAGCATAATAGGGAATGTACTAGTTATTCATAAACTAATTATAACGTCCTTCTTAGATAAATCAACCTTTAAAACGAATTAAGAAAAATATGTTTATATACGTGATTTATAGGGTTTATAAGATGTTAAGATGTCCTTATCACACCATTGTTACTGTGCAAACCTAGGGACTGTATATGAATAAGGAAGGCATGGTGAAAATTGCATCCCGTTGTCGCTATACAGTCTCTGAATGAGTCAGATGAGTTATTGCTTGAAAAGGCTTGAGACGACGTGAATTTCAAATATCAGGAAACATAATTTATATTGTATATAAGTGTATTTGTTATTCGTTATTCTGATCATATTGTTATTTTTTACTGATAATAAGCAAGATCTCCAGAAAAACATTGAATGAATTAAATCCGTACTGTAGAACGCCGAAGAGTCAATGACTGTTATCACACGAAAAGTTATCTTTGAATTCAATCCGTATTGTAGAACGCCGAAGTCAATGACTATTAAAACACGAAAAGTTACCTTTGATTTTAAGCAATATAGCCGTTCCTCTATTATATTTGGCAACATGCCACTGGAAAATGTTGGATATTTTTACGACTATGGTCATAAACTATCTAAGAAGAAGCAAAACCAGTTAGTTTGGTAACACTTAACAAACAGTTTGATTGTCAAATGTGAGATGAACTTGCAGTATTATGAAGTGAATCCAAACTAGTCCTTATGAAGGTCCATAAAAGTCCTAAATGAGTGAAACGTACCATATAAATTTCAAAACCGGAAATGCACTAGTCATCATAGGACTAGTCACATTGTCGAGATGGCGTTGTCCAGAATTCCTTCGAATAATTTATAACAGTTGTAGAATAATATTGTCGTCCAAATAATGAACACTTTCTATTTCTACTGTACAGTCCAAATAATGAACACTTTCTGTTTCTACTGTACAGTCCAAACAAATGTTTTTCCTCTCAATAATATCTAAGGACAACATAAAACACGTCTGCAGACTTACAACAGGAACACGAGAAATGAGAATGACTCCAAAATCGGAATGAATCTGATAGCTCAGTTCTCTTTTTATATACATCTAATATTACGGCTCTTTTTTCCCAATATGCCTCATGTGACAGATCACACAACTCATTCTAAATCGAACTTTCCTATTCATATGACCTACTCCAACCAATGGGAAGTTACTGAATTTTTCTAGAAACGTCGAAATTTCATCAGCCAATGATAACTCAATTCAAAGGCGCCACTAAATCTTATTATCAAGAATATTATTATGTTACGTGTTTAGGCTCAAATTAACAGTAACACAAGAAAGAATAAAAACAACAAGCTTTGAAAAATATAACAAATTATTTATTTCCCTGGAAAATTAGGAAAATTACTGTAAAAATGTAAAAAGAAGAACTTACGGTTTTAACAATCAAATCTAAAAATAATCCAAGAATAATCCACGAATAAAATTTTAGAAGTCCTAATAATAAAATGTTCTAATGATTTCAAGTTCAAGTCCCGACGAAGAATGCAAGATGGAAGACGATGATGTATGCTGTAACATGTAGTGTGTTGAAGTCTACAGTTCCTTGTAGAAACAAGAAATATCACTCCAGTTTTGGAAGACCGAATAAAATTTTAAAAGCTGTTTTTGTTCAAGAATTTCATATGAGCACAGGTATTTTCCAGGAGAAAAAAAAGAATTAATCCGTTTGAATCCAAGTAATTTGAAATAACTCCAAACGACACAACACTTTCTAGTGTAATGAAAAAAGCCCAACTCCGAATATTTCTCCAAAACAAAGGTTATATCGTATTCTAAAACGCAGTTTCGAAAATCCCCAAGTTGCGAAATCGAAAGGGGGTCACTTGATCGTTTGTATATCACGTACGCCTAACATGGCCCTGACGAAAACCAATCATTTTACTCTAAGAAATAAAAATATTATAAATATCATTATATGCGTGAACTTTATACGATGGGCACGTGTCGTGCATACTACCGTGATGGCAAAATGTGATGAGGATATTTGGGACAAATCCAACTTTTAGAAAAACATTCATATGCAAACCAAAACACAAAAGTTATTTATATCTTTACTAGCATAGGTTAATGCGTGAATTACATTATTCCTTTGTAAGACTGACTACATGTATTCCTTTGTAAGACTGACTACATGCATTTCTTTGTAAGACTGACTACATGTATTCATTTGTAAACCTTACTACATGTATTCATTTATAAGACTGACTACATATATTCCTTTGTAAGACTGACTACATGTATTCCTTTGTAAGACTGACTGCATGTATTTCTTTGTAAGACTGACTGCATGTATTCCTTTGTAAGACTGACTGCATGTATTTCTTTGTAAGACTGACTACATGTATTCCTTTGTAAGACTGACTGCATGTATTTCTTTGTAAGACTGACTGCATATATTTCTTTGTAAGACTGACTACATGTATTTCTTTGTAAGACTGACTACATGTATTCCTTTGTAAGACTGACTGCATGTATTTCTTTGTAAGACAGACTTCATGTATTGCTTTGTAAGACTGACTACATATATTCCTTTGTAAGACTGACTACATATATTCCTTTGTAAGACAGACTTCATGTATTGCTTTGTAAGATTGACTGACTACATATATTCCTTTGTAAGATTGACTACATATTTTCCTTGGTAAGACTGAATACTTGTATTCCTTTGTAAGATTGATTACATGCATAATAATAAAGACTATAACAGCAACAATAATATCACGATTTCTGATACATACATATCCCTAAGTCTCTGTATAGTAACTATCAACATCAAACAGGCCAGGCCCTAAGGCAAGGCGAAGGAGGCAATCGCCTTAGTCCCCGTGCTGCTGGCTATGCATTTTTTTTAGTGTGGTGAGATCGAACATATGTTTTTGCTCGGGTCCCCGCTTATCGCTTGCTGCCTTGGGCCCCGCACATCCTAGGTCCGGGCCTGAACAACAACAATATTCCTACGCATTTCCTACCTTACACATTATAAAAGACACATACAAATATAAATTATACGCGCACAAAGCCAACAACGCATAACTCTGTACAATCCACAATGATATATTCAAATGCAAACAAGTACAAGGTCTAACATTACTCATGAAATCCAGTTCTGGACCACGATGCAACATTGTAGCATATTTATCCTAACAACTACATACATTGATCTTGAATATTACCAATTCGCTATACACTACAGTACAACGTGTTGATAATTCAGCTATACATGGAAGATGAATTTTCTACTAAATTAAATGCACATAATAACGTATAAATCTTAGGAAAGTGAGGCAGATTCGGGAGAAGATATTTTACCTCAGAAGCCTTTGTTCCAATCTCGTCCGAAGTTCCTAGAACTCCGTTTCCCGTCCTTATAACGAGCGCGCAATTTCGTCACTAGGAGCGCAATCTAGTGTCTCCAACTTCGCTATGACCTGCCATCGCCAATGTCCAAACGTGCACTGATTCTTTCACAATGAAAATAACATAATAATGTCTAGCTGCGTAAGAAACCTGCCCAAAAGTCGACTAACTCAGTTCTGATTGGATACAGGTGGTCTCTTTGAAAATGGTCTGGGGTAGTGTCACTCAGATGTCAAAATGTCGGGTTTCTGGCCTCTACGCTTAAGCCGACGGGTGACATAACTGCTAATTGCAACAAACAGTTTCTTGACCCGCGATAAGGTTCTTCAGAGGAAGTAACCGCGAATTTGACCGTAACGCAATGGCTAATTCACGGATAGGGAGTTTGTTTGTTTCAGAATCGGTCCAAAGTTGTAATATTATACAACACATATTGACATTACCCAAAGTTCTTTGAATTACGAATTCTATCAGAACACGAGCAGGAATTGTTAGCAAATATTTTCACACAACGTGACAGTCATCATGGCAGGAGAGATTGGGGTGTAATAGGAGATGGACCATCATGGCAAGAGAGATTGGGATGTGATAGGTTATGGATCATCATGGCAGGAGAGACTGGGGTGGGATAAGGGATGGATCATCATGGCAGGAGCGACTGGGGAAGGATAAGGGATGGATCATCATGGCAGGAGAAACTGGGGTGGGATAGGGGTTGGAGCATCCTGGCAGGAGCGTTTGGGGTGGGATAAGGGAAGGATCATCATGGCAGGAGAAACTGGGGTGGGATAGATGAGGGATCATCATGGCAGGAGAGATTGGGGTGGGATAAGGGATGGATGATCATGGCAGGAGAGATTGGGGTGGGGTAAGGGATGGATCATCATGGCAGGAGAGACCGGGGTGTGATAGGGGATGGATCATCATGGCAGGAGAGACAGGGGTGGGATAAGGGATGGATCATAATGGCAGGAAAAATTGGGGTGGGATAAGGGATGGATCACCATGGCAGGAGAGACTGGGGTTTGATAGGGGATAGATCATTATATCAGGAGAGATTGTTGTGGGATAAGGGATGGATCATCATGGCAGGAACGATTGGGGTGGGATAAGGGATGGATCATCATGACAGGAGAGACTTGGGTGTGATAGGGGATGGATCATCATGGCAGGATAGAATGGGGTGGGATAAGGGATGGATAATCATGGCAGGAGAGACTGGGGTCGAATAGCGGATGCATCATCATGGCAGGAGAAATTGGGGTGGGATAGGGTATGGATCATCCTGGTAGGAGAGACTGAAGTGGGGTAAGGTATTGATCATCATGGCAGGAGAGGCTGGGGTAGGATAGGGGATGGATTATCATGACAGGAGAGATTGCTCTGATATAGGGAATGGATCATCCTGGCAGGAAATACTTGGGTTGGATAGTGGATTGGTTATTTGCAGATATTACACTTACACTCTTTTACCATTTCAGGATAAAATAAAGGCTCCAGAGGATTAGGCATTTGGTTTTTCTCAAAATTATTTTGGCACCTCGTGCAACAGAATAGCAGTTGTGTATCTATACTATTTTTTGCCATGTGCTCAAGTCCTTACCTTTGGTACATCTCAAATATTTACATATCTATAATTGTTATTATTTGTTAAAACATAGTAAGTCATTCAAAATTAGTGAGGAATCCCGTGCATAATCTAAAGCTTCTGATGTCTTTGATGTAAGTCAGCATACTTTGACTTCAGTAAAACGTTCATATTAATTGCTGACATGCGCACCGCATGCAGATATCAGAGCACGTTTTTCTACTTTCCTTCTAGCTTTGTTCTGATATGTTCACTGCAGAATCGCCAAGCTGATGGATCGATGTCGAAAATGGAAAGGATAAAAGTATGTTTGCTAGTTATCGAGAGAGGCAAATCCAATACAATTCAAATTATACTTGATTTCAATATTAACTAGAAAAGATCCCAGGATCGACCTTTTGTATAAATTTTGCAATTACACTTTCTGATCCATCCCTTGTTAAACGTTCGAAACATAACCCAAGGATATTTAAAAAATACACAAGGCTTAGTTTTTTCATTTATCAATTTATAATTTCTAACCTGATTGTCACAAGGGGGTCATGAAGGTTGCCAACTAACTGGATTTTCAAAACAAACGGATGCTCTCGATGTAGACAAGACAGACTGCTCACTGTGATTTCAGCGAATTAATTTCGGTAATAACTGCGACGTCTGCGTCCAGTATCTGCAATGTATAGTTTTAATATTACCAAAACAAATTGAACAAATACAAAGGAGGAACTCTTGTATGCACATGTTCAAAGATATGCTAATAAAAATTAACAGTTTATTTGTTCTTCTAATCAGGGCGTTTTCAGTTTCTGTTTCAGTTTTTGTACACGTTCTTGCATTTTGAAGCGCGTAGAACCAGTACAAATTTTGTTTACATTAAAGTAGCGGTTATTTATTTTATTTCCTATTTTAAAATCAGTGCGAAAAGAACTATAAGCCAGTGTCATGTCCCACCGAAAACCAGACAACTCTGCTGGAAATGTTTTATATGCATTTGTCCCTAGATGTGAAACCCTTCTATTGCTTAGTTTTAGTTGATGGAAAGGCAAACTCAAATAGACTTTTTCACTCTGGTCTATGCAGCAGGTCTATTTCACAATGTTGTTTCTTTCAAGCAGCATTTCCAGTAAGCTTGTCCCCGGTTAAAACACGCACCATGTACGTATCGGAGATATAGAATTAGCCACAATATAGATGGATGGATGAATAGATAGACGTACTGATGCGTGTATGTATGTATTTAAATTATCGTCATACATAAACAAATTGGAATCCATGAGTAATGAAATCCTTTTTTGTTTCATGTCACATCAAATGATGTACAGCTATCATGCTTTTCTAAAAACAAATAATAAAAAAAAACAAAGTACACTGTTTATATATATATATATATATATATATATATATATATATATATATATATATATATATATATATATAACTTTTAGAGTCTTTTGGGACAAGGTATATAACTCTTAGATAAAAGAGCACAAGATTTTAATATATAATCTCCCCTGTTTAATGGTTTTGGGGACTTGGTCCAGTTAATAACAGTAGGTTGCCAATGTGATTGAAATATTGACAAGTATTGAACGTATTGTCACTCAAATACTGCTTCTCGACAATGGAACTGTAATTAGACATCTTGCGCGTAAACTATTGCACAAAATACTACTGAAATTCGTAATGTTGACATGTCATTATATTCTATATCAAACACCACAGTTTGTGTGTGTGTGTGTGTGTGTGTGTGTGTGTGTGCGATTTAGATTTTTAATGTAACTTTAACAATGTTTCAGTCATATCGCAATGATGTCTGCAGCGTGGCAGTTTATAATGATGTCTAGCACTGGGGCATCATACCGCAGACATGTAGCATGATGTCCCACACAGCTGCTAGTACCATTTTTATAAGTATTTGGTATGACTCGGCCGGGGTTCGAACCCGCGACCTCCTGCATCCAAACCGAACGCTATAAGCACTTAGGCGACCTGAGCGGTCCGAGCAGAGAGAGAGAGAGAGAGAGAGAGCATGACAAAGAATGTAGAATGTATGAGTGCAGCAAAACAAAAAGATTTCTGCACGTTAACCCAAAATGTTATTGAACCCAACCCCCTTATCCCCCCCCCCCCACACACACACAAGACGGAAAGATCATACACCCTGCCATGATTGGCGTAATGAATCCCAGGTGTGATGATCATGCTATAAACTCTTTAAATGATCTTGCACAAAAAAAATCTCAATTATAGATCTTCTTAAACGTAGCTTACCTTATATGTGTACGCCTTTGGAAAAAGTAGTCGTTCTTTACAATAATGACAGAACTTTCCAGGTGCTCATGACTTCATCTCGTTTGACCATCTGTCTTTTTTCTTTCCAGCCGAGAATATCAGATTAATAGTAATCTGTCATTAGAATAATCCATAATTTATACAAAGTTTATTTTGTTAAGTTGGAGTTAGTGATTGGGTTAGTCTGCGTTGTAACTGTATTCAGCAGGACAAAGAGCGTGAGTATATAAAGAGAATTAACTTAGCTGGATAATTTTTCCATTGACTGTTATTGTACAGAGATACTTAAATAGTCATCTAATTGGTCAAATCACACGCCTAATTGTTTTGTTTTGATAGCCAAGCCTGTACAAAGTGCTGACACCCGGTTGGAAAATCTTAAGCACACACATTTATATGGTAGCTAAATACTTCCTCATTTGATATCTTGCAAGTATACAGAAGCAAGGTTATGCAATAAAAGCTTAAAATGACTACTTTACAATTTATTATTATATTATTACAATATTATCTTTTCAATCTCATTAGCATAGTTTTAATGGTTGCAGTCCCGTGCATTCATGACTGACATTAACCACATCACAACAATTTTTTATTATATTGTTAATGAGGAGAGAGAGAGCTGGAAACTATATTTTTCTTGTTGCTCAGATATATCTTGTTAAGTCTTAAAATTCCCATGATGACTTCAGGAAAAAAATATTTTATGAATCAAAGTCCTCAGTTGCGGATATGATTTGTTTATTTAGCACTTATCGCTTGCTCTTGGATGAGTTTTGCTAGAAAGCACGTGCAAGTCTGAGTAAAACAACAATAACGCACTTACAGACACAGACAGACAGACATACACACACGTGCGAGCGCTGGGCCCAAACCCAAAATTAATAATGGAAAAGTTTCTAAGAAAGTCTTATTAGATAGATGCAACGACACAAAAGGAAACATTTTTTTTTTTTTACATTCCGACGTTTCAAGGAATTATTTTCAAAAAACGTACAGCAAAACATATCAGCTAGCACTATGGTGTCTAATATGCTATTATTTTACCAACTTTTCATAGTAACCCCCAGGGAAAATATAAAGTGTTGACTCCAACATCAGTTTAGCCCCTGAAAATCAAAGGGTTGCTTCGTGTTTTTATATGTGTGTGTGTGTGTGTGTGTGTATTTTTAACGTAGGTTTAAATAAATTCCAGTCGTATCTCTACTATGTCTGCAGTGTGGCTATCTAGCACTGGGGCATCATGCCGTAGACATGCAGCATGATGTCCCCACCCAGTCATATTATCATGACACCAGGACAACCAGTCCTAACACTAACCTCTTAATGCTGAACGCAAAGCGAGGCAGCTGCTAGTACCATTTTAAGAAAGTGTTTGGTATGACTCGGCCGGGGTTTGCACCCGTGACCTCCCGCATCAGAAGCGGATGCTCTAACCACTTATATTTATAAAATAATCCATTCAGTTTGACTCACGCATATACGGAATGACACTGATAGCATTCAATACTAAACTGTGTTGAAGAAGAAGAATTCCCTGTTGTTCGTACAGTATTCATTTATTTATTATTTGTGTAGCAGCTATAGCATAATAGGGAATGTGCTAGTTATTCATAAACTAATTATAACGTCCTTCTTAGATAAATCAACCTTTAAAACGAATTAAGAAAAATATGTTTATATACGTGATTTATAGGGTTTATAAGATGTTAAGATGTCCTTATCACACCATTGTTACTGTGCAAACCTAGGGACTGTATATGAATAAGGAAGGCATGGTGAAAATTGCATCCCGTTGTCGCTATACAGTCTCTGAATGAGTCAGATGAGTTATTGCTTGAAAAGGCTTGAGACGACGTGAATTTCAAATATCAGGAAACATAATTTATATTGTATATAAGTGTATTTGTTATTCGTTATTCTGATCATATTGTTATTTTTTACTGATAATAAGCAAGATCTCCAGAAAAACATTGAATGAATTAAATCCGTACTGTAGAACGCCGAAGAGTCAATGACTGTTATCACACGAAAAGTTATCTTTGAATTCAATCCGTATTGTAGAACGCCGAAGTCAATGACTATTAAAACACGAAAAGTTACCTTTGATTTTAAGCAATATAGCCGTTCCTCTATTATATTTGGCAACATGCCACTGGAAAATGTTGGATATTTTTACGACTATGGTCATAAACTATCTAAGAAGAAGCAAAACCAGTTAGTTTGGTAACACTTAACAAACAGTTTGATTGTCAAATGTGAGACGAACTTGCAGTATTATGAAGTGAATCCAAACTAGTCCTTATGAAGGTCCATAAAAGTCCTAAATGAGTGAAACGTACCATATAAATTTCAAAACCGGAAATGCACTGGTCATCATAGGATTAGTCACATTGTCGAGATGGCGTTGTCCAGAATTCCTTCGAATAATTTATAACAGTTGTAGAATAATATTGTCGTCCAAATAATGAACACTTTCTATTTCTACTGTACTGTCCAAATAATGAACACTTTCTGTTTCTACTGTACAGTCCAAACAAATGTTTTTCCTCTCAATAATATCTAAGGACAACATAAAACACGTCTGCAGACTTACAACAGGAACACGAGAAATGAGAATGACTCAAAAATCGGAATGAATGTGATTGCTCAGTTCTCTTTTTATATACATCTAATATTACGAATCTTATTTCCCAATATGCCTCATGTGACAGATCACACAACTCATTCTAAATCGAACTTTCCTATTCATATGACCTACTCCAACCAATGGGAAGTTACTGAATTTTTCTAGAAACGTCGAAATTT
The DNA here is from genome assembly GCA_028554795.2 of Sinohyriopsis cumingii. Classification (NCBI taxonomy): domain Eukaryota; kingdom Metazoa; phylum Mollusca; class Bivalvia; order Unionida; family Unionidae; genus Sinohyriopsis; species Sinohyriopsis cumingii. The sequence goes on from CM068841.1 coordinate 15,780,318, forward strand.
CATCAGCCAATGATAACTCAATTCAAAGGCGCCACTAAATCTTATTATTAAGAATATTATTATGTTACGTGTTTAGGCTCAAATTAACAGTAACACAAGAAAGAATAAAAACAACAAGCTTTGAAAAATATAACAAATTATTTATTTCCCTGGAAAATTAGGAAAATTACTGTAAAAATGTAAAAAAAAAAAAAAGAACTTACGGTTTTAACAATCAAATCTAAAAATAATCCAAGAATAATCCACGAATAAAATTTTAGAAGTCCTAATAATAAAATGTTCTAATGATTTCAAGTTCAAGTCCCGACGAAGAATACAAGATGGAAGACGATGATGTATGCTGTAACATGTAGTGTGTTGAAGTCTACAGTTCCTTGTAGAAACAAGAAATATCACTCTAGTTTTGGAAGACCGAATAAAATTTTAAAAGCTGTTTTTGTTCAAGAATTTCATATGAGCACAGGTATTTTCCAGGAGAAAAAAAAGAATTAATCCGTTTGAATCCAAGTAATTTGAAATAACTCCAAACGACACAAGACTTTCTAGTGTAAGGAAAAAAGCCCAACTCCGAATATTTTTCCAAAACAAAGGTTATATCGTATTCTAAAACGCAGTTTCGAAAATCCCCAAGTTGCGAAATCGAAAGGGGGTCACTTGATCGTTTGTATATCACGTGCGCTTAACATGACCCTGACGAAAACCAATCATTTTACTTTAAGAAATAAAAATATTATAAATATCATTATATGCTTGAACTTTATACGATGGGCACGTGTCGTGCATACTACCGTGATGGCAAAATGTGATGAGGATATTTGGGACAAATCCAACTTTTAGAAAAACATTCATATGCAAACCAAAACACAAAAGTTATTTATATCTTTACTAGCATAGGTTAATGCGTGAATTACATTATTCCTTTGTAAGACTGACTACATGTATTCCTTTGTAAGACTGACTACATGTATTCCTTTGTAAGACTGACTGCATGTATTTCTTTGTAAGACTGACTACATGTATTCCTTTGTAAGACTGACTGCATGTATTTCTTTGTAAGACTGACTACATGTATTCCTTTGTAAGACTGACTGCATGTATTTCTTTGTAAGACTGACTGCATATATTTCTTTGTAAGACTGACTACATGTATTTCTTTGTAAGACTGACTACATGTATTCCTTTGTAAGACTGACTGCATGTATTTCTTTGTAAGACTGACTGCATATATTTCTTTGTAAGACAGACTTCATGTATTGCTTTGTAAGACTGACTACATATATTCCTTTGTAAGACTGACTACATATATTCCTTTGTAAGACAGACTTCATGTATTGCTTTGTAAGATTGACTGACTAAATATATTCCTTTGTAAGACTGACTACATATTTTCCTTGGTAAGACTGAATACTTGTATTCCTTTGTAAGATTGATTACATGCATAATAATAAAGACTATAACAGCAACACTAATATCACGATTTCTGATACATACATATCCCTAAGTCTCTGTATAGTAACTATCAACATCAAACAGGCCAGGCCCTAAGGCAAGGCGAAGGAGGCAATCGCCTTAGTCCCCGTGCTGCTGGCTATGCATTTTTTTTAGTGTGGTGAGATCGAACATATGTTTTTGCTCGGGTCCCCGCTTATCGCTTGCTGCCTTGGGCCCCGCACATCCTAGGTCCGGGCCTGAACAACAACAATATTCCTACGCATTTCCTACCTTACACATTATAAAAGACACATACAAATATAAATTATACGCGCACAAAGCCAACAACGCATAACTCTGTACAATCCACAATGATATATTCAAATGCAAACAAGTACAAGGTCTAACATTACTCCTTATGAAATCCAGTTCTGGACCACGATGCAACATTGTAGCATATTTATCCTAACAACTACATACATTGATCTTGAATATTACCAATTCGCTATACACTACAGTACAACATGTTGATAATTCAGCTATACATGGAAGATGAATTTTCTACTAAATTAAATGCACATAATAACGTATAAATCTTAGGAAAGTGAGGCAGATTCGGGAGAAGATATTTTACCTCAGAAGCCTTTGTTCCAATCTCGTCCGAAGTTCCTAGAACTCCGTTACCCGTCCTTATAACGAGCGCGCAATTTCGTCACTAGGAGCGCAATCTAGTGTCTCCAACTTCGCTATGACCTGCCATCGCCAATGTCCAAACGTGCACTGATTCTTTCACAATGAAAATAACATAATAATGTCTAGCTGCGTAAGAAACCTGCCCAAAAGTCGACTAACTTAGTTCTGATTGGATACAGGTGGTCTCTTTGAAAATGGTCTGGGGTAGTGTCACTCAGATGTCAAAATGTCGGGTTTCTGGCCTCTACGCTTAAGCCGACGGGTGACATAACTGCTAATTGCAACAAACAGTTTCTTGACCCGCGATAAGGTTCTTCAGAGGAAGTAACCGCGAATTTGACCGTAACGCAATGGCTAATTCACGGATAGGGAGTTTGTTTGTTTCAGAATCGGTCCAAAGTTGTAATATTATACAACACGTATTGACATTACCCAAAGTTCTTTGAATTACGAATTCTATCAGAACACGAGCAGGAATTGTTAGCAAATATTTTCACACAACGTGACAGTCATCATGGCAGGAGAGATTGGGGTGTAATAGGAGATGGACCATCATGGCAAGAGAGATTGGGATGTGATAGGTTATGGATCATCATGGCAGGAGAGACTGGGGTGGGATAAGGGATGGATCATCATGGCAGGAGCGACTGGGGAAGGATAAGGGATGGATCATCATGGCAGGAGAAACTGGGGTGGGATAGGGGATGGAACATCCTGGCAGGAGCGTTTGGGGTGGGATAAGGGAAGGATCATCATGGCAGGAGAAACTGGGGTGGGATAGATGAGGGATCATCATGGCAGGAGAGATTGGGGTGGGATAAGGGATGGATGATCATGGCAGGAGAGATTGTGGTGGGGTAAGGGATGGATCATCATGGCAGGAGAGACTGGGGTGGGATATGGGATGGATCATCATGGCAGGAGAGACTGGGGTGTGATAGGGGATGGATCATCATGGCAGGAGAGACTGGGGTGGGATAAGGGAAGGATCATAATGGCAGGAAAAATTGGGGTGGGATAAGGGATGGATCACCATGGCAGGAGAGACTGGGGTTTGATAGGGGATAGGTCATTATATCAGGAGAGATTGGGGTGGGATAAGGGATGGATCATCATGGCAGAAGAGACTGGGGTGGGATATGGGATGGATCATCATGGCAGGAGAGACTGGTGTGTGAAAGGGATGGATCATCATGGCAGGAGAGACCGGGGTGGGATAGATTTGGGATCATCATGGCAGGAAAGATTGGGGTGGGATAATGGATGGATCATCATGACAGGAGAGACTGGGGTGTGATAGGGGATGGATCATCATGGCAGGATAGAATGGGGTGGGATAAGGGATGGATCATCATGGCAGGAGAGACTGGGGTCGAATAGCGGATGGATCATCATGGCAGGAGAAATTGGGGTGGGATAGGGTATGGATCATCCTGGCAGGAGAGACTGAAGTGGGGTAAGGTATTGATCATCATGGCAGGAGAGGCTGGGGTAGGAAAGGGGATGGATTATCATGACAGGAGAGATTGTTCTGATATAGGGAATGGATCATCCTGGCAGGAAATACTTGGGTGGGATAGTGGATTGGTTATTTGCAGATATTACACTTACACTCTTTTACCATTTCAGGATAAAATAAAGGCTCCAGAGGATTAGGCATTTGGTTTTTCTCAAAATTATTTTGGCACCTCGTGCAACAGAATAGCAGTTGTGTATCTATACTATTTTTTGCCATGTGCTCAAGTCCTTACTTTTGGTACATCTCAAATATTTACATATCTATAATTGTTATTATTTGTTAAAACATAGTAAGTCATTCAAAATTAGTGGGGAATCCCGTGCATAATCTAAAGCTTCTGATGTCTTTGATGTAAGTCAGCATACTTTGACTTCAGTAAAACGTTCATATTAATTGCTGACATGCGCACCGCATGCAGATATCAGAGCACGTTTTTCTACTTTCCTTCTAGCTTTGTTCTGATATGTTCACTGCAGAATCGCCAAGCTGATGGATCGATGTCGAAAATGGAAAGGATAAAAGTATGTTTGCTAGTTATCGAGAGAGGCAAATCCAATACAATTCAAATTATACTTGATTTCAATATTAACTAGAAAAGATCCCAGGATCGACCTTTTGTATAAATTTTGCAATTACACTTTCTGATCCATCCCTTGTTAAACGTTCGAAACATAACCCAAGGATATTTAAAAAATACACAAGGCTTAGTTTTTTCATTTATCAATTTATAATTTCTAACCTGATTGTCACAAGGGGGTCATGAAGGTTGCCAACTAACTGGATTTTCAAAACAAACGGATGCTCTCGATGTAGACAAGACAGACTGCTCACTGTGATTTCAGCGAATTAATTTCGGTAATAACTGCGACGTCTGCGTCCAGTATCTGCAATGTATAGTTTTAATATTACCAAAACAAATTGAACAAATACAAAGGAGGAACTCTTGTATGCACATGTTCAAAGATATGCTAATAAAAATTAACAGTTTATTTGTTCTTCTAATCAGGGCGTTTTCAGTTTCTGTTTCAGTTTTTGTACACGTTCTTGCATTTTGAAGCGCGTAGAACCAGTACAAATTTTGTTTACGTTAAAGTAGCGGTTATTTATTTTATTTCCTATTTTAAAATCAGTGCGAAAAGAACTACAAGCCAGTGTCATGTCCCACCGGAAATCAGACAACTCTGCTGGAAATGTTTTATATGCATTTGTCCCTAGATGTGAAACCCTTCTATTGCTTAGTTTTAGTTGATGGAAAGGCAAACTCAAATAGACTTTTTCACTCTGGTCTATGCAGCAGGTCTATTTCACAATGTTGTTTCTTTCAAGCAGCATTTCCAGTAAGCTTGTCCCCGGTTAAAACACGCACCATGTACGTATCGGAGATATAGAATTAGCCACAATATAGATGGATGGATGAATAGATAGACGTACTGATGCGTGTATGTATGTATTTAAATTATCGTCATACATAAACAAATTGGAATCCAGGAGTAATGAAATCCTTTTTTGTTTCATGTCACATCAAATGATGTACAGCTATCATGCTTTTCTAAAAACAAATAATAAAAAAAAAACAAAGTACACCGTTGATATATATATATATATATATATATATATATATATATATATATATATATATATATATATATATAACTTTTAGAGTCTTTTGGGACAAGATATATAACTCTTAGATAAAAGAGCACAAGATTTTAATATATAATCTCCCCTGTTTAATGGTTTTGGGGACTTGGTCCAGTTAATAACAGTAGGTTGCCAATGTGATTGAAATATTGACAAGTATTGAACGTATTGTCACTCAAATACTACTTCTCGACAATGGAACTGTAATTAGACATCTTGTGCGTAAACTATTGCACAAAATACTACTGAAATTCGTAATGTTGACATGTCATTATATTCTATATCAAACACCACAGTGTGTGTGTGTGTGTGTGTGTGTGCGATTTAGATTTTTAATGTAACTTTAACAATGTTTCAGTCATATCGCAATGATGTCTGCAGCGTGGCAGTTTATAATGATGTCTAGCACTGGGGCATCATACCGCAGACATGTAGCATGATGTCCCACACAGCTGCTAGTACCATTTTTATAAGTATTTGGTATGACTCGGCCGGGGTTCGAACCCGCGACCTCCTGCATCCAAACCGAACGCTATAAGCACTTAGGCGACCTGAGCGGTCCGAGCAGAGAGAGAGAGAGAGAGAGAGAGAGAGAGAGAGCATGACAAAGAATGTAGAATGTATGAGTGCAGCAAAACAAAAAGATTTCTGCACGTTAACCCAAAATGTTATTGAACCCAACCCCCTTATCCCCCCCCCCACACACAAGACGGAAAGATCATACACCCTGCCATGATTGGCGTAATGAATCCCAGGTGTGATGATCATGCTATAAACTCTTTAAATGATCTTGCACAAAAAGAATCTCAATTATAGATCTTCTTAAATGTAGCTTACCTTATATGTGTACGCCTTTGGAAAAAGTAGTCGTTCTTTACAATAATGACAGAACTTTCCAGGTGCTCATGACTTCATCTCGTTTGACCATCTGTCTTTTTTCTTTCCATCCGAGAATATCAGATTAATAGTAATCTGTCATTAGAATAATCCATAATTTATACAAAGTTTATTTTGTTAAGTTGGAGTTAGTGATTCGGTTAGTCTGCGTTGCAACTGTATTCAGCAGGACAAAGAGCGTGAGTATATAAAGAGAATTAACTTAGCTGGATAATTTTTCCATTGACTGTTATTGTACAGAGATACTTAAATAGTCATCTAATTGGTCAAATCACACGCCTAATTGTTTTGTTTTGATAGCCAAGCCTGTACAAAGTGCTGACACCCGGTTGGAAAATCTTAAGCACACACATTTATATGGTAGCTAAATACTTCCTCATTTGATATCTTGCAAGTATACAGAAGCAAGGTTATGCAATAAAAGCTTAAAATGAGTACTTTACAATTTTATTATTATATTATTACAATAGTATCTTTTCAATCTCATTAGCATAGTTTTAATGGTTGCAGTCCCGTGCATTCATGACTGACATTAACCACATCACAACAATTTTTTTATTATATTGTTAATGAGGAGAGAGAGAGCTGGAAACTATATTTTTCTTGTTGCTCAGATATATCTTGTTAAGTCTTAAAATTCCCATGATGACTTCAGGAAAAAAATATTTTATGAATCAAAGTTCTCATTTGCGGATATGATTTGTTTATTTAGCACTTATCGCTTGCTCTTGGATGAGTTTTGCTAGAAAGCACGTGCAAGTCTGAGTAAAACAACAATAACGCACTTACAGACACAGACAGACAGACATACACACACGTGCGAGCGCTGGGCCCAAACCCAAAATTAATAATGGAAAAGTTTCTAAGAAAGTCTTATTAGATAGATGCAACGACACAAAAGGAAACATTTTTTTTTTTTTTACATTCCGACGTTTCAAGGAATTATTTTCAAAAAACGTACAGCAAAACATATCAGCTAGCACTATGGTGTCTAATATGCTATTATTTTACCAACTTTTCATAGTAACCCCCAGGGAAAATATAAAGTGTTGACTCCAACATCAGTTTAGCCCCTGAAAATCAAAGGGTTGCTTCGTGTTTTTATATGTGTGTGTGTGTGTGTGTGTGTATTTTTAACGTAGGTTTAAATAAATTCCAGTCGTATCTCTACTATGTCTGCAGTGTGGCTATCTAGCACTGGGACATCATGCCGTAGACATGCAGCATGATGTCCCCACCCAGTCATATTATCATGACACCAGGACAACCAGTCCTAACACTAACCTCTTAATGCTGAACGCAAAGCGAGGCAGCTGCTAGTACCATTTTAAGAAAGTGTTTGGTATGACTCGGCCGGGGTTTGCACCCGTGACCTCCCGCATCAGAAGCGGATGCTCTAACCACTTATATTTATAAAATAATCCATTCAGTTTGACTCACGCATATACGGAATGACACTGATAGCATTCAATACTAAACTGGGTTGAAGAAGAAGAATTCCCTGTTGTTCGTACAGTATTCATTTATTTATTATTTGTGTAGCAGCTATAGCATAATAGGGAATGTACTAGTTATTCATAAACTAATTATAACGTCCTTCTTAGATAAATCAACCTTTAAAACGAATTAAGAAAAATATGTTTATATACGTGATTTATAGGGTTTATAAGATGTTAAGATGTCCTTATCACACCATTGTTACTGTGCAAACCTAGGGACTGTATATGAATAAGGAAGGCATGGTGAAAATTGCATCCCGTTGTCGCTATACAGTCTCTGAATGAGTCAGATGAGTTATTGCTTGAAAAGGCTTGAGACGACGTGAATTTCAAATATCAGGAAACATAATTTATATTGTATATAAGTGTATTTGTTATTCGTTATTCTGATCATATTGTTATTTTTTACTGATAATAAGCAAGATCTCCAGAAAAACATTGAATGAATTAAATCCGTACTGTAGAACGCCGAAGAGTCAATGACTGTTATCACACGAAAAGTTATCTTTGAATTCAATCCGTATTGTAGAACGCCGAAGTCAATGACTATTAAAACACGAAAAGTTACCTTTGATTTTAAGCAATATAGCCGTTCCTCTATTATATTTGGCAACATGCCACTGGAAAATGTTGGATATTTTTACGACTATGGTCATAAACTATCTAAGAAGAAGCAAAACCAGTTAGTTTGGTAACACTTAACAAACAGTTTGATTGTCAAATGTGAGATGAACTTGCAGTATTATGAAGTGAATCCAAACTAGTCCTTATGAAGGTCCATAAAAGTCCTAAATGAGTGAAACGTACCATATAAATTTCAAAACCGGAAATGCACTAGTCATCATAGGACTAGTCACATTGTCGAGATGGCGTTGTCCAGAATTCCTTCGAATAATTTATAACAGTTGTAGAATAATATTGTCGTCCAAATAATGAACACTTTCTATTTCTACTGTACAGTCCAAATAATGAACACTTTCTGTTTCTACTGTACAGTCCAAACAAATGTTTTTCCTCTCAATAATATCTAAGGACAACATAAAACACGTCTGCAGACTTACAACAGGAACACGAGAAATGAGAATGACTCCAAAATCGGAATGAATCTGATAGCTCAGTTCTCTTTTTATATACATCTAATATTACGGCTCTTTTTTCCCAATATGCCTCATGTGACAGATCACACAACTCATTCTAAATCGAACTTTCCTATTCATATGACCTACTCCAACCAATGGGAAGTTACTGAATTTTTCTAGAAACGTCGAAATTTCATCAGCCAATGATAACTCAATTCAAAGGCGCCACTAAATCTTATTATCAAGAATATTATTATGTTACGTGTTTAGGCTCAAATTAACAGTAACACAAGAAAGAATAAAAACAACAAGCTTTGAAAAATATAACAAATTATTTATTTCCCTGGAAAATTAGGAAAATTACTGTAAAAATGTAAAAAGAAGAACTTACGGTTTTAACAATCAAATCTAAAAATAATCCAAGAATAATCCACGAATAAAATTTTAGAAGTCCTAATAATAAAATGTTCTAATGATTTCAAGTTCAAGTCCCGACGAAGAATGCAAGATGGAAGACGATGATGTATGCTGTAACATGTAGTGTGTTGAAGTCTACAGTTCCTTGTAGAAACAAGAAATATCACTCCAGTTTTGGAAGACCGAATAAAATTTTAAAAGCTGTTTTTGTTCAAGAATTTCATATGAGCACAGGTATTTTCCAGGAGAAAAAAAAGAATTAATCCGTTTGAATCCAAGTAATTTGAAATAACTCCAAACGACACAACACTTTCTAGTGTAATGAAAAAAGCCCAACTCCGAATATTTCTCCAAAACAAAGGTTATATCGTATTCTAAAACGCAGTTTCGAAAATCCCCAAGTTGCGAAATCGAAAGGGGGTCACTTGATCGTTTGTATATCACGTACGCCTAACATGGCCCTGACGAAAACCAATCATTTTACTCTAAGAAATAAAAATATTATAAATATCATTATATGCGTGAACTTTATACGATGGGCACGTGTCGTGCATACTACCGTGATGGCAAAATGTGATGAGGATATTTGGGACAAATCCAACTTTTAGAAAAACATTCATATGCAAACCAAAACACAAAAGTTATTTATATCTTTACTAGCATAGGTTAATGCGTGAATTACATTATTCCTTTGTAAGACTGACTACATGTATTCCTTTGTAAGACTGACTACATGCATTTCTTTGTAAGACTGACTACATGTATTCATTTGTAAACCTTACTACATGTATTCATTTATAAGACTGACTACATATATTCCTTTGTAAGACTGACTACATGTATTCCTTTGTAAGACTGACTGCATGTATTTCTTTGTAAGACTGACTGCATGTATTCCTTTGTAAGACTGACTGCATGTATTTCTTTGTAAGACTGACTACATGTATTCCTTTGTAAGACTGACTGCATGTATTTCTTTGTAAGACTGACTGCATATATTTCTTTGTAAGACTGACTACATGTATTTCTTTGTAAGACTGACTACATGTATTCCTTTGTAAGACTGACTGCATGTATTTCTTTGTAAGACAGACTTCATGTATTGCTTTGTAAGACTGACTACATATATTCCTTTGTAAGACTGACTACATATATTCCTTTGTAAGACAGACTTCATGTATTGCTTTGTAAGATTGACTGACTACATATATTCCTTTGTAAGATTGACTACATATTTTCCTTGGTAAGACTGAATACTTGTATTCCTTTGTAAGATTGATTACATGCATAATAATAAAGACTATAACAGCAACAATAATATCACGATTTCTGATACATACATATCCCTAAGTCTCTGTATAGTAACTATCAACATCAAACAGGCCAGGCCCTAAGGCAAGGCGAAGGAGGCAATCGCCTTAGTCCCCGTGCTGCTGGCTATGCATTTTTTTTAGTGTGGTGAGATCGAACATATGTTTTTGCTCGGGTCCCCGCTTATCGCTTGCTGCCTTGGGCCCCGCACATCCTAGGTCCGGGCCTGAACAACAACAATATTCCTACGCATTTCCTACCTTACACATTATAAAAGACACATACAAATATAAATTATACGCGCACAAAGCCAACAACGCATAACTCTGTACAATCCACAATGATATATTCAAATGCAAACAAGTACAAGGTCTAACATTACTCATGAAATCCAGTTCTGGACCACGATGCAACATTGTAGCATATTTATCCTAACAACTACATACATTGATCTTGAATATTACCAATTCGCTATACACTACAGTACAACGTGTTGATAATTCAGCTATACATGGAAGATGAATTTTCTACTAAATTAAATGCACATAATAACGTATAAATCTTAGGAAAGTGAGGCAGATTCGGGAGAAGATATTTTACCTCAGAAGCCTTTGTTCCAATCTCGTCCGAAGTTCCTAGAACTCCGTTTCCCGTCCTTATAACGAGCGCGCAATTTCGTCACTAGGAGCGCAATCTAGTGTCTCCAACTTCGCTATGACCTGCCATCGCCAATGTCCAAACGTGCACTGATTCTTTCACAATGAAAATAACATAATAATGTCTAGCTGCGTAAGAAACCTGCCCAAAAGTCGACTAACTCAGTTCTGATTGGATACAGGTGGTCTCTTTGAAAATGGTCTGGGGTAGTGTCACTCAGATGTCAAAATGTCGGGTTTCTGGCCTCTACGCTTAAGCCGACGGGTGACATAACTGCTAATTGCAACAAACAGTTTCTTGACCCGCGATAAGGTTCTTCAGAGGAAGTAACCGCGAATTTGACCGTAACGCAATGGCTAATTCACGGATAGGGAGTTTGTTTGTTTCAGAATCGGTCCAAAGTTGTAATATTATACAACACATATTGACATTACCCAAAGTTCTTTGAATTACGAATTCTATCAGAACACGAGCAGGAATTGTTAGCAAATATTTTCACACAACGTGACAGTCATCATGGCAGGAGAGATTGGGGTGTAATAGGAGATGGACCATCATGGCAAGAGAGATTGGGATGTGATAGGTTATGGATCATCATGGCAGGAGAGACTGGGGTGGGATAAGGGATGGATCATCATGGCAGGAGCGACTGGGGAAGGATAAGGGATGGATCATCATGGCAGGAGAAACTGGGGTGGGATAGGGGTTGGAGCATCCTGGCAGGAGCGTTTGGGGTGGGATAAGGGAAGGATCATCATGGCAGGAGAAACTGGGGTGGGATAGATGAGGGATCATCATGGCAGGAGAGATTGGGGTGGGATAAGGGATGGATGATCATGGCAGGAGAGATTGGGGTGGGGTAAGGGATGGATCATCATGGCAGGAGAGACCGGGGTGTGATAGGGGATGGATCATCATGGCAGGAGAGACAGGGGTGGGATAAGGGATGGATCATAATGGCAGGAAAAATTGGGGTGGGATAAGGGATGGATCACCATGGCAGGAGAGACTGGGGTTTGATAGGGGATAGATCATTATATCAGGAGAGATTGTTGTGGGATAAGGGATGGATCATCATGGCAGGAACGATTGGGGTGGGATAAGGGATGGATCATCATGACAGGAGAGACTTGGGTGTGATAGGGGATGGATCATCATGGCAGGATAGAATGGGGTGGGATAAGGGATGGATAATCATGGCAGGAGAGACTGGGGTCGAATAGCGGATGCATCATCATGGCAGGAGAAATTGGGGTGGGATAGGGTATGGATCATCCTGGTAGGAGAGACTGAAGTGGGGTAAGGTATTGATCATCATGGCAGGAGAGGCTGGGGTAGGATAGGGGATGGATTATCATGACAGGAGAGATTGCTCTGATATAGGGAATGGATCATCCTGGCAGGAAATACTTGGGTTGGATAGTGGATTGGTTATTTGCAGATATTACACTTACACTCTTTTACCATTTCAGGATAAAATAAAGGCTCCAGAGGATTAGGCATTTGGTTTTTCTCAAAATTATTTTGGCACCTCGTGCAACAGAATAGCAGTTGTGTATCTATACTATTTTTTGCCATGTGCTCAAGTCCTTACCTTTGGTACATCTCAAATATTTACATATCTATAATTGTTATTATTTGTTAAAACATAGTAAGTCATTCAAAATTAGTGAGGAATCCCGTGCATAATCTAAAGCTTCTGATGTCTTTGATGTAAGTCAGCATACTTTGACTTCAGTAAAACGTTCATATTAATTGCTGACATGCGCACCGCATGCAGATATCAGAGCACGTTTTTCTACTTTCCTTCTAGCTTTGTTCTGATATGTTCACTGCAGAATCGCCAAGCTGATGGATCGATGTCGAAAATGGAAAGGATAAAAGTATGTTTGCTAGTTATCGAGAGAGGCAAATCCAATACAATTCAAATTATACTTGATTTCAATATTAACTAGAAAAGATCCCAGGATCGACCTTTTGTATAAATTTTGCAATTACACTTTCTGATCCATCCCTTGTTAAACGTTCGAAACATAACCCAAGGATATTTAAAAAATACACAAGGCTTAGTTTTTTCATTTATCAATTTATAATTTCTAACCTGATTGTCACAAGGGGGTCATGAAGGTTGCCAACTAACTGGATTTTCAAAACAAACGGATGCTCTCGATGTAGACAAGACAGACTGCTCACTGTGATTTCAGCGAATTAATTTCGGTAATAACTGCGACGTCTGCGTCCAGTATCTGCAATGTATAGTTTTAATATTACCAAAACAAATTGAACAAATACAAAGGAGGAACTCTTGTATGCACATGTTCAAAGATATGCTAATAAAAATTAACAGTTTATTTGTTCTTCTAATCAGGGCGTTTTCAGTTTCTGTTTCAGTTTTTGTACACGTTCTTGCATTTTGAAGCGCGTAGAACCAGTACAAATTTTGTTTACATTAAAGTAGCGGTTATTTATTTTATTTCCTATTTTAAAATCAGTGCGAAAAGAACTATAAGCCAGTGTCATGTCCCACCGAAAACCAGACAACTCTGCTGGAAATGTTTTATATGCATTTGTCCCTAGATGTGAAACCCTTCTATTGCTTAGTTTTAGTTGATGGAAAGGCAAACTCAAATAGACTTTTTCACTCTGGTCTATGCAGCAGGTCTATTTCACAATGTTGTTTCTTTCAAGCAGCATTTCCAGTAAGCTTGTCCCCGGTTAAAACACGCACCATGTACGTATCGGAGATATAGAATTAGCCACAATATAGATGGATGGATGAATAGATAGACGTACTGATGCGTGTATGTATGTATTTAAATTATCGTCATACATAAACAAATTGGAATCCATGAGTAATGAAATCCTTTTTTGTTTCATGTCACATCAAATGATGTACAGCTATCATGCTTTTCTAAAAACAAATAATAAAAAAAAACAAAGTACACTGTTTATATATATATATATATATATATATATATATATATATATATATATATATATATATATATATATAACTTTTAGAGTCTTTTGGGACAAGGTATATAACTCTTAGATAAAAGAGCACAAGATTTTAATATATAATCTCCCCTGTTTAATGGTTTTGGGGACTTGGTCCAGTTAATAACAGTAGGTTGCCAATGTGATTGAAATATTGACAAGTATTGAACGTATTGTCACTCAAATACTGCTTCTCGACAATGGAACTGTAATTAGACATCTTGCGCGTAAACTATTGCACAAAATACTACTGAAATTCGTAATGTTGACATGTCATTATATTCTATATCAAACACCACAGTTTGTGTGTGTGTGTGTGTGTGTGTGTGTGTGTGTGCGATTTAGATTTTTAATGTAACTTTAACAATGTTTCAGTCATATCGCAATGATGTCTGCAGCGTGGCAGTTTATAATGATGTCTAGCACTGGGGCATCATACCGCAGACATGTAGCATGATGTCCCACACAGCTGCTAGTACCATTTTTATAAGTATTTGGTATGACTCGGCCGGGGTTCGAACCCGCGACCTCCTGCATCCAAACCGAACGCTATAAGCACTTAGGCGACCTGAGCGGTCCGAGCAGAGAGAGAGAGAGAGAGAGAGAGCATGACAAAGAATGTAGAATGTATGAGTGCAGCAAAACAAAAAGATTTCTGCACGTTAACCCAAAATGTTATTGAACCCAACCCCCTTATCCCCCCCCCCCCCACACACACACAAGACGGAAAGATCATACACCCTGCCATGATTGGCGTAATGAATCCCAGGTGTGATGATCATGCTATAAACTCTTTAAATGATCTTGCACAAAAAAAATCTCAATTATAGATCTTCTTAAACGTAGCTTACCTTATATGTGTACGCCTTTGGAAAAAGTAGTCGTTCTTTACAATAATGACAGAACTTTCCAGGTGCTCATGACTTCATCTCGTTTGACCATCTGTCTTTTTTCTTTCCAGCCGAGAATATCAGATTAATAGTAATCTGTCATTAGAATAATCCATAATTTATACAAAGTTTATTTTGTTAAGTTGGAGTTAGTGATTGGGTTAGTCTGCGTTGTAACTGTATTCAGCAGGACAAAGAGCGTGAGTATATAAAGAGAATTAACTTAGCTGGATAATTTTTCCATTGACTGTTATTGTACAGAGATACTTAAATAGTCATCTAATTGGTCAAATCACACGCCTAATTGTTTTGTTTTGATAGCCAAGCCTGTACAAAGTGCTGACACCCGGTTGGAAAATCTTAAGCACACACATTTATATGGTAGCTAAATACTTCCTCATTTGATATCTTGCAAGTATACAGAAGCAAGGTTATGCAATAAAAGCTTAAAATGACTACTTTACAATTTATTATTATATTATTACAATATTATCTTTTCAATCTCATTAGCATAGTTTTAATGGTTGCAGTCCCGTGCATTCATGACTGACATTAACCACATCACAACAATTTTTTATTATATTGTTAATGAGGAGAGAGAGAGCTGGAAACTATATTTTTCTTGTTGCTCAGATATATCTTGTTAAGTCTTAAAATTCCCATGATGACTTCAGGAAAAAAATATTTTATGAATCAAAGTCCTCAGTTGCGGATATGATTTGTTTATTTAGCACTTATCGCTTGCTCTTGGATGAGTTTTGCTAGAAAGCACGTGCAAGTCTGAGTAAAACAACAATAACGCACTTACAGACACAGACAGACAGACATACACACACGTGCGAGCGCTGGGCCCAAACCCAAAATTAATAATGGAAAAGTTTCTAAGAAAGTCTTATTAGATAGATGCAACGACACAAAAGGAAACATTTTTTTTTTTTTACATTCCGACGTTTCAAGGAATTATTTTCAAAAAACGTACAGCAAAACATATCAGCTAGCACTATGGTGTCTAATATGCTATTATTTTACCAACTTTTCATAGTAACCCCCAGGGAAAATATAAAGTGTTGACTCCAACATCAGTTTAGCCCCTGAAAATCAAAGGGTTGCTTCGTGTTTTTATATGTGTGTGTGTGTGTGTGTGTGTGTATTTTTAACGTAGGTTTAAATAAATTCCAGTCGTATCTCTACTATGTCTGCAGTGTGGCTATCTAGCACTGGGGCATCATGCCGTAGACATGCAGCATGATGTCCCCACCCAGTCATATTATCATGACACCAGGACAACCAGTCCTAACACTAACCTCTTAATGCTGAACGCAAAGCGAGGCAGCTGCTAGTACCATTTTAAGAAAGTGTTTGGTATGACTCGGCCGGGGTTTGCACCCGTGACCTCCCGCATCAGAAGCGGATGCTCTAACCACTTATATTTATAAAATAATCCATTCAGTTTGACTCACGCATATACGGAATGACACTGATAGCATTCAATACTAAACTGTGTTGAAGAAGAAGAATTCCCTGTTGTTCGTACAGTATTCATTTATTTATTATTTGTGTAGCAGCTATAGCATAATAGGGAATGTACTAGTTATTCATAAACTAATTATAACGTCCTTCTTAGATAAATCAACCTTTAAAACGAATTAAGAAAAATATGTTTATATACGTGATTTATAGGGTTTATAAGATGTTAAGATGTCCTTATCACACCATTGTTACTGTGCAAACCTAGGGACTGTATATGAATAAGGAAGGCATGGTGAAAATTGCATCCTGTTGTCGCTGTACAGTCTCTGAATGAGTCAGATGAGTTATTGCTTGAAAAGGCTTGAGACGAAGTGAATTTCAAATACCAGGAAACATAATTTATATTGTATATAAGTGTATTTGTTATTCGTTATTCTAATCATATTGTTTTTTTTTTTACTTATAATAAACAAGATCTCCAGAAATAAACATTGAATGAATTAAATCCGTACTGTAGAACGTCGAAGAGTCAATGACTGTTAACACACGAAAAGTTATCTTTGAATTCAATCCGTACTGTAGAACGCTGAAGAGTCAATGACTGTTAAAACACGAAAAGTTATCTTTGATTTTAAGCAATATAGCCGTTCCTCTATTATATTTGGCAACATGCCACTGGAAAATGTTGGATATTTTTACGACTGTGGTCATAAACTATCTAAGAAGAAGCAAAACCAGTTAGTTTGGTAACACTTAACAAACAGTTTGATTGTCAAATGTGAGACGAACCTGCAGTATTATGAAGTGAATCCAAACTAGTCCTTATGAAGGTCCATAAAAGTCCTAAATGAGTGAAACGTACCATATAAATTTCAAAACCGGAAATGCACTAGTCATCATAGGACTAATCACATTGTCGAGATGGCGTTGTCCAGAATTCCTTCGAATTATTTATAACAGTTGTAGAATAATATTGTCGTCCAAATAATGAACACTTTCTATTTCTACTGTACAGTCCAAATAATGAACACTTTCTGTTTCTACTGTACAGTCCAAACAAATGTTTTTCCTCTCAATAATATCTAAGGACAACATAAAACACGTCTGCAGACTTACAACAGGAACACGAGAAATGAGAATGACTCTAAAATCGGAATGAATCTGATTGCTCAGTTCTCTTTTTATAAACATGTAATATTACGACTCTTATTTCACAATATGCCTCATGTGACAGATCACACAACTCATTCTAAATCGAACTTTCCTATTCATATGACCTACTCAAACGAATGGGAAGTTACTGAATTTTTCTAGAAACGTCGAAATTTCATCAGCCAATGATAAGTCAATTTAAAGGCGCCACTAAGTCTTATTATTAAGAATATTATTATGTTACGTGTTTAGGCTCGAATTAACAGTAACACAAGAAAGAGTGAAAACAACAAGCTTTGAAATATATAACAAATTATTTATTTCCCTGGAAAATTACTGTAAAAATGGAAATTTTTTGAACTCCTAATAATAAAATGTTATAATGATTTAAAGTTCAAGTTCCTTGTAAAAACAAGAAATATCACTCCAGTTTTGGAAATCCGAATAAATTTTTTAAGAGTTGTCTTTGTTCAAGAATTTCATATGAGCACAGGTATTTTCCAGGAAAAAAAAGAATTAATCCGTTTGAATCCAAGTAATTTGAAATAACTCCAAACGATACAACACTTTCCAGTGTAAGGAAAAAGGCCCAGCTCCGAATATTTCTCCAAAACAAAGGTTATATCGTATTCTAAAACGCAGTTTCGAAAATCCCCAAGCTGCGAAATCGAAAGGGAGTCACTTGATCGTGTTTATATCACGTACGCCTAACCTGACCCTGACGAAAACCAATCATTTTACTCTTAAAAAAAAGAAAATTAATTTTTTTTATACATATTAAACCACGTGGTCACATGATGACTTCGACAACAACCAATCATTTTAAAATAAAAATAGAACTTATTTTTTACGTGGTTGTTACTAATTCTGAATCAAAGTCAGGATCTAGGTCAAAATTTGTTTGTTTACGAAAGAATGATTCAGGCCAACTGATTTTTCTGAAAAAATATCTCCAGTGAATAAATTTACATTACAATAGCATGTAATGAAAAATAAAGAAAATTTAAAACTGACAAACTAACAATTAAATTAAAATAAATATATATTAAATCATATACCAAACAATTAATAATTATCAACACATGTATGCCAGTAAAGGATACAATAATTTAACAAAGTTCCGTACAAAGAACAACAGGTTTCCCATCGAAATTGGAATTTGGGAAATTTGGTTATATCTGAAAGAAAAAAATGAATTATGCGCCTCCTACTATGTAGCATTCATTCGTCACCATCAGAATTATTTGGAACACTTCTGTAGTTTTGTTGCCATGCGGTCGCTTAAGGATAAGATAATCTTTTTTTATAGTCAACATGATTTAAATCAATTAAAAATCAGCTCTAATTAGCTTTTTTACAATAAAGACGTTAAATCAACTTGATTTGCAGGATATAAAACATTGTATAATACATATCATATAACTTCAAATATAATGGAGGAAAGCATTTTAAAACGGCAATGATTGAAAGTGAATACAGTATTTAGGTGGCTATTAATAAACAAGACAACACAGATTAGGACCGGAAGGATGCAGATAAAGCCTCACTTTAAAATAGATGTAAGGTTCTTCATGGTACATAAGACAAGGATAAAGACAGGAAACCGAGGTCTGTTAGACTGAAAATAAAATCGACATATCAAATTTTGACTGTCTCGATCTACATTCAGTGTCAGACACTGAACTAATTTTAAGGTGCGCGGTATTTGGTTCATACCGGTTTACCGCGGTATTTGTCCCCCCCCCCCCGTGTACTGTGAGTAAGGAATATAAGGAAATCCCGATTAACCTTGTTACATATTTAATGATATTATTAGCATCTTTTCATTCGTGACAAAAGTAAAATTCCAAAAATGGTTATTATTTTTTACGTTATAAAACAGTAATATTTGTCACCAATTCATTTTGTATATTATAAATATCATTATATGTTTGAACTTTATACGATGGGCACGTGTCGTGCATACTACCGTGATGGCAACATGTGATGAGGATATTTGGGACAAATCCAACGTTTAGAAAAACATTCATATGCAAACCAAAACACAAAAATTATTTATTTATTTACTAGCATATGTTAATGCGTGAATTACATTATTCCTTTGTAAGACTGACTACATGTATTCCTTTGTAAGACTGACTACATGTTTTCCTGTGTAAGACTGACTACATATATTCCTTTGTAAGAATGACTACATGTATTCCTTTGTAAGAATGACTGCATGTATTCCTTTGTAAGACTGGCTACATATATTTCTTTGTAAGACTGACTACATGCATTCCTTTGTAAGACTGACTACATGCATTCCTTTGTAAGACTGACTACATGCATTCCTGTGTAAGACTGACTACATATATTTCTTTGTAAGACTGACTACATGCATTCCTTACTACATGTATTCCTTTGTAAAACTTACAACATGTATACCTTTGTAGAACTTACTACATATATTCCTTTGTAAGGCTGACTACATGTATTCATTTGTAAACCTTACTACATGTATTCCTTTATAAGACTGGCTACATGTATTGCTTTGTAAGACTGTCTTACTACATGTATTCCTTTGTAAGACCGACTACATATATTCCTTTGTAAGATTGACGGACTACATGTATTCCTTTGTAAGACTGACTACATGTATTCCTTTGTAAGACTGACTATATGTATTCCTTTGTAAGACTGACTACATATATTCCTTTGTAAGACTTACTACATGTATTCCTTTGTAAGACTGACTACATATATTCCTTTGTAAGACTGACGGACTACATGTATTCCTTTGTAAGACTGACTACATGTATTCCTTTGTAAGACTGACTATATGTATTCCTTTGTAACACTAACTTCATGTATTCCTTGGTAAGACTGTCTACACGTATTCCTTTGTTAGACTGATAATTGTCCTAAGATTATCAGAACAGCAATTGTTTTAAATTTGAATTGCATGCAACTTTTTAAGTCCACTAAATATCTGCTACTTTGTTGAGTGAGTTTATATTTACTGTCCCTATATGATAAATATATTGTCCAGGTGTTGGCATCCCACTCAAAGTTGCACTTGCCTATTATATTAGGGTTGTAGCTATTATGTTGTAGGCTTCAGTGTCAATACTTCCTATTTGTATAAACAAGCATAATGTCTTTCATCGGTGTCACCTTCTGTGTAATCTAAATTGTTCCACGTTAGTTACAGTTTAAAAATGAATAATTACAATATTTACATCAGTTAACATACACATAGCAAATTCATCTACTATAGGGTAATTACCATTTAATTTCATCTGCTATAGGGTAATTGCCATTTAATTTAGTGTTTTTTTATTTAGATTTTTTCTTGAACTGAGACAGATTATTTTATTTTGTCTAAGGGCAATTATTTTTCTCCAAATAAAATAATGGATAGAATATGATTTTATTTTGCTATAAATCAGAGTAGGATATTTTTTCTAGCTATTGACAGACGGGAGCCTTTTGTTTTAAAAATATTCCAGGTCCCTTCTCAAGAACATTAAATCGTTGGTCCCTAAATGTTACGTATATTTAATTTGTACTGTGTGACGGCATTTCTCCATGATTATATGTTATGTATATCTATATTGTGTGAACTACTTTGGTCAGTAATTGAGTTTAGGGTCTACATAACTACATACATATTTTGTGTTTTCTTTTTATACACAACATATTAATATTTCTTTATGATTTTAGATTATATTTCGAGTGGCCGAATGGTCTAAAGCGCTCACCGTACCGGATCACTGCCATCTCACCTCTGTCTGCGTGGGTTCGAGTCCAAGGCTCGGATAGCGTAGGTACGTGGAAAAGCCTGCTAGTAGCTTCTCGTGGGTCGGTGGTTCTTCCCTGGGTTTTCCAGGGTTCTTCCTCCACTAGTTATACTGGCCGCCATGTATAGCCTATCTTGTGCTGAGAAATGGCCTTAAACCCTACAACAACAACAACACCAATTAATTGGAGGTAAACATGTTTACATATGTTGAGTTCAATGGTTCGCTTTATTTAGAAACTACGAATGTTCTAGAAGACTTTTTTTACGAAGTCTACGGGAAAATTAGCATCCTCCCGGTTCTGTTATTGTGTCTTAGCTTTATATACAAATTTTGTTTACTTCAGAATTATTCATTCCTACCTTAGCATCCGAAGTGGAATCAGTCTTATTGTTGTGTTCAGTTTTTATTTGAGGGTATTTTTTATTTAATTAGTCACCTGGATTACAAAGTGCTATTTAATACTTTTTGGACGGTATTAATATTTTGGGCTTACACTTGAATTAATTCAAGGACATTTTAGATTATATCATTGTGATACATCAAGACTGTTAACACATCTCCACAGTCCAAGCTATTTGTACACAGGCACATTGAAAGCTGCAATTCATTTGGAAACCTCTGGAATTCATATGGAATAATCCTTACTTTTGGACTTGTGATACAACGTTTAGGACTAATCGAGATTTAATCCACAATTCTGTAAATTCTTTTTATATTCTCACTTTTTATTCCAGGGAGATAAATTATTTATTGAATTTTACAAAACCTGTTATTTTTCACTCTTTTCTGTTACTTTGGTCAAGACCATAGAGTCGTAGCATAAGATAATTGCGGTATTCCGTGTTATGTTAAAAAATACCGTGGTATATCGAGATTCAAAATTTTCCATGGCACCCAACTGTAGCTAATATTCTCAGTAAAGTAGGATTTTTTAATTCAAATTTATTAAGTAAGGTGTAGTTTTAATTATTATCAGTAGAAAAGTACTGTAGCCCCTGCGAGCGCTTGCTTGCAGAATTTGTTGCCTTTGGTTGCTAACCCGCAAACGACAGAATTTTCCCTGCATCGCGCACATTTGTTACTTGTATTTTAACTATTAATTTCATACAAGGCAGCGAGGAAAGGAAAGGTAACTCTTTTCTTTACTATTTTTCCGTGAATAGACAATTTACAGGTTGTTCAAGATATCTGTAACAATATTTGCAACGAAAATAACATTTTAATTGTAATTTTTGTGCAGGTCTAGCAGAAAGTTTCGAAATCTAAAACTGTCAAAGTATGCATGACTTTATAATAATGTTTAAGAATCAGCATATTTAGTTCGAAACATCTGCTCAGATTGCATGAAGACATTACATTTTATGATATTGCTAGGTAAAGTCACGTGGGTTTTCCCCGACCCGATGAAAACAATACTTACAACAGTTCAACCAACCAAGAAATGTATTATTTTGGCGTGCATATTATCTCAAAGTGAAATTATACATTTCTTGTTCTTATACAAGAGTAAACTAAATTGATAATCGCAAATGTAAAAACTACTCACATTATTGCTTGGTGGAAGTGCTAGCAATATTTAAAAGTCCTATTATTTTTATTATTTCATGACCGTATATGATTACCATTACACCAGATATGCAAATAATGAACCATTCAATAGCAATTCAGAATGGCGTATTTTTTACACTGCCGTAATAGAGGGAACCTCTTAACTTTAAATATGAGGTTTTACATACACTTCTATAGTGTTCTCGGCGGTCTAGTATGTTAACGTGTTAAACTGCTGATAAGGATGTTGTAGATTCAACTCACAATGGCGGAAATAATATCTTTTATTAATAATCTA
Source organism: Sinohyriopsis cumingii (assembly GCA_028554795.2). Classification (NCBI taxonomy): domain Eukaryota; kingdom Metazoa; phylum Mollusca; class Bivalvia; order Unionida; family Unionidae; genus Sinohyriopsis; species Sinohyriopsis cumingii. Next base: position 15,803,602 of record CM068841.1, read on the forward strand.
GAAAACATCGAAGCTTGAATTTGTTGTACACGAAAATGAAAGCCAGTATGATGATGTAAGGTCGATGTCAGTTACAAGTACGATGTCACGCATAATTCATTGAGACGTAATATAGTTTGAAAAAACATCTGAGTATCTAGTCTGTCTAATGGCACGATAGGGCTCATCAGATTCAAACCGCCGTAATATACATTGACTACACACATAGGCTGACACAAATTCACGTGTAACAGCTTCAAACAGGCAGTATGCTTATTGTCGCAAAGAAATAGCGGAGAGGAGAATATATTTAAGTCAATGAACTGCAGCTAACCCAACCTAAACTTAATGTAGTTTATCATGTTAAGAGGGATTAGACTTGTTGACGCTTTTGATGCTGCGGAGACTCCTTGCATGATCAAACGACCATCATACCGGCGCAGGTTGTGAAGCACCACAGGAATTTTTGATAACAATGCACACATGGGACTTGTTCACCTACTTGTGTTGTTTGGTGACGATCTGGGAATGTTCAAGCAGTCGAAGTTTTTGCCATTTTTGTCGTTGCACCGTAGTAAATCTCGGATATTTTTAAAATTAGGTTCTGTAATGATAGTGCGCCACGGTTTTTTACTGATTCCACTGCAGTAAAGGCTATGCCCATGAAGCACCTATTGGGTACTACATACATGCATGCCAAGTTTGCATGGAAATTTTGGACCCTCATAATTACTATGGTTGTATATTATTGTTGTAGTATAAAATTCGCGAGAAATATGTGATCAACACATAATGGTACCTCGACTATGAACTGTATAAATCAATGTTAAACTGCCTGCATGTGTATACTAATTGTCAAATGAGCTATATGCATTTATTTCAGACATATACGTTGAAAGCGACGCCAGGATTAAATCCCTCAAAATTAACAGAGAATTATGTTACCAAACTCAAGTTCACGTATGTATTGTTTGTATTTTCGAGCGTTGTCCTGACTATTGCTTGCGATTACACTGCAGGCAAGAACAACTATTGACCATATCTATTAACATCAATTTTACATTGATTACAGTTCGCCACGGAATACATGGTGGTGATAGAATGTAATTCGACCCGCGGATAGGATTTAACGAGGAAGTATGCCGTTGAACATCCACACATCTATCTAAAGTCCATCCTCATCCTGCAACTTCAGAAGAATCGTTGAAACAGTTTTGTCGATTTCATCATTATTGACCTCAGTGTCTTTACAGTTCAGGAACATACGAGCGCCGCTATGAATCAATGGATTTGTAATTTTATTGCATCATCGTTGCAACGGTTATGTGGCATAATCAAATACACATGGGAAACAATCTCCATCTTAATCGCGTAGGTGCTCTTGCGCTGAACCGTCAATACGAATTCTGGACGCACATCTGAAATAAGCTTCACTGCTTCTTTACACAGCTAGCAGCAGAGGAGGCGAATCCCACAAAATATTTCGCTTAACAGAGCTTCTATCGAGGACATTTTAGATAGAGATATTATTTTCACAAAGTAAACACTTCAAGTCAGAAAAACATGACAAAATGGGCTTTCTCTGCTGACTTGGAAGAGTTATATCGTGAAAATATCTACCCGTACAACTATTTTTTGGTACAAGGGTCTATCTTGCGAAAACATTCGGGGATGTTTGCCTCCTCTGCTGCTCTGTGAAAGTCCTGGCAGAGTTTGCTTGTCTAGTTAAAAATTTTATCTAACCCAACTCGATACCGTGTTCGAGGATCATGTAAATTTATTGTTACAAATCCGTGTGGTTTTGCCTGAGCACGACTAAAGAAATGTCTGAATTTATTTATGTCCCCGCTGCACCAAGTCTGATGTATATTTCTCAGTGTATGAGTATCAACGCCGCTAAATAGCGCAAGAATGTTACAGTGGTCCCTGATCACCTTTGGGATTTGTGTATATCGCTGGGTTACATAAATCACATCAGTGTTTTTATGTCTGCCGCGTGAAAATCTCCTTGCGGGGTTTGATTGCTTGTCCAGCATCACATCATCGTACATGACTAAATTGTTAATTCTCCCATCAATATCATCAATACTTGGTGCTTCATCGATGTCAGTGATAAATTCAATAACATCATCACCGTCGTTTAGCGACTTTACGCTTTCATTAAAATCTTTTAACACGCTGTAGCATCGCTGATCATCCACAGATGGAGCTATCAAATACAACTTATCCCACGCCATCCACTTCATTATTAAATTAAGTAACAATTGCGTCTTACCCGACCCAGATGGGCCTATAATAATCATTCGAATTGAGTTTGGTAGCGTTGAGTTATGTTTGATTGGCTCTCGTCGTTTTGTGGCAGAAAGGTCAGTAATCTCCATTAGATATATTATAAAATAATATGGATTTATATTGTGTGAAATGTAGAGCACGTACCCCAACTGCAGACATAACAACCACTACAACAAAAAATAATCGATCTGCGCTTACAGGCAAGTGTGAACGATGCGGTACAAAAAAGTTTAAATTTATTCCGAAAAAAAAAGCGAAGCGGTGATATCGCAGCCAAGTTAGGAAAATTACCAGGAACTCCGTGGGCTAAATACCCAGGAGAAAAACATCTTCCAGGATATAATTACTGTGGTCCTGCAACCCGACTTGATATCAGACTTAATGCCCAAGATCAGCCCAATCCAGGTGAGTATCTGATAAATGCTATCGATAGCGCATGCCATGTCCATGATGTAGCTTACCGAAGTAAGGATTTGCAACAGCGCCATCTCGCGGATGTGAAATTAATTCATGCGTTAAATGCCATCACTGATAAATCTCTCAAGGAGAGGTTAGCATCCTGGTTAATAAAATCCGTAATGAAAGGTAAATTAGCGCTAGGTGCTGGTATATAATGGAGTCGATTTATTATTCCCCAATCGGATACTGGAGAGGTAGCGCAGCAATTAGTAAACTCGCTGAAGCGGCAAAAGTTACGCGAGTTACTGCTAAAAATTGGTTATCCAAGCAGGCAATATGGCAAATTTATCTACCGCGTCCTAAACAAATTCACTTTGCACATTTTAATGTTAGTGTGCCAAATGAAGTTCATCAGGCTGATATATTATTTCTGCCACACGATACTATTAAAATCCGAAGACGTGAAAACACATACAAGTACGCGTTAACTGTAGTTGATGTTGCAAGTAGATACAAAGATGCGGAACTGTTAGCGACTAAAACAGCGTCTGAGGTTGCTTCTGCGTTTGAACAAATTTATCAACGAGGACCTCTACGATGGCCACAGCTGCTACAAGTTGATCCTGGCAAAAGAATTTCAAGGTGCAGTATCGTCGCTGATGAAGCAACATAACGTTACCATCAGACGAGGGCATACTGAAATTCATCGTGATCAGGCAATTGTTGAGCGATTCAATCGAACACTTGCTGAGCGGTTATTTGGATATCAATACGCGAAGGAATTTATTCAGGATACGAGATCGCCTCAATGGGTTGCAAGATTACCAGGTGTGATAGCTGCGCTAAATAATGAAATAACTCGAACAACCAACATGAAACCTGCCATCGCGATCACAAAAAAATATATACCCGTGCAACGTGATTCTACAGCGCTTCCAATACTGGGTGATGTCACTGTAAGATATTTATATGAACCAGGTGAACTTGAAGGTGGTAAAAAAAGAGCAACCGATCCTATTTGGAGTGTTACAGCACACAAGATATCTAACATAACAAGATCGTCAGGTAGACCAGCAATCTACAGGTTGGATTCAACTGCTCCTCAACGTGGATTCACACGTGAGCAATTACAAGTAATTCCCGAGGACACACAATTACCACCCCGATCACTTAACTAACGATAATTGTGCCAGCACCCCGACGTCGATTACACTCAAGACAGGTCAACATCACATTATCACGTGTATGACCGCGACTGTTATCTTTCCTATCTACGGTAAATTGTCTTGAATTTTTATCCGAATACTGCCATAGCATTATACAATTACAGCTCTCACAGTGATTATTCTGCTGTTGTTTCAGCGTGCTGATAAATTCAACATCAAGATCAAAATCGCGATTATTTTTTTTGTCACTCTGTTTGTAACCGGCGAGATTTTGTCTTATTATGTCGCTGTTGTTTTCATTATTAATTTTATCAGCGTTTGATTCATCCAAGACAATACTTCGCAGCTGAGATATTCTTCGGACTCTGGACACAGCTAAGTAAACTAAATTTGACCATTCGATGCGGTCGTCAACGATCCAGACAGTTGTATCACTGATAGTTAGTCCTTGAGATGAATGAATCGTCATTGCGTATCCTAGCGTCCACGGGGATTTATTTATTTTTAGTGCGTCTTTGACAGCATTAATATCAACTAACACAATATCATTCAATACTAAATTCTGTTTCTCTGACTGTCCTGGTATATCAACATCTATATTTTGTAACCGCGTATCAGCTGGTCTATAACATAACGGCACTGGCAACATTGGAAACTTTTCTTGCTGTAATTGAAATAGCTGTTGTTGAAGTGTGTCTCTGACTATCTTTCTACTTGCCACTATCAAATCGTCTGGTTTCCACGCGCTCCAAAAGTCGCTAATTGAAGTTTCAAGAATCATCTCGCGCATAATTTCGCATTGAATTTTATTCGGTTGTAATCTGATTAATGTTTTAAATTCCTTCAACGTTGCATCAAGTGCTCTATGATCATCAGACACTTCTTCATAATAATCAACAAAATCTTTTAACCACGAATGTGGAGATACGCCGACAAACGGAGGTGGCTGACCGTGATCGCCGCACATTATCACTGCAGTATTCGCTGTTAGCAGCCAATCAAGGAACGTTTTTTAATGTACATAACGGTACCTTACATATCTCGTCCCAAATTATTTTCCCAGGAATATATTTTGTTCCCATTCCATCTGACGTCCATACACCGCCGCTGTATTTGAAAAAGCTGTGCCAAGTACAAGAATTAACTCCTCGTTGTTTCATCTCCCTGGCAAGCCTGTGTGTAGGTGTTAGCACAATCATATCTGAATTTCGAAATAATTCAATCGCTCGAGTTGTCTTACCAGACCCGCCCGGTCCGTTCAAATAAACGGTTTTGTGTCTAGTGATTGGATCATACACAGATGGTGCGTTTGACATTTCTGATAATTCTGATTTACAGTAATCATCCTTAATTGTAACATCAGCGGATTCACAATATCCATGTGACATCTCCGCTTTTATTCTCCACGAACTCCATGATTCATCGCTGCTTGTAAAACGAGCCAGTGATTCTAAGTATCTGCTACTGATATAAAATGAATCCGTTGCAACTCTAACTGCGGTGTCAGGAAATCGATTTATCATTGATAGTAAATTTATAGAAACATAAGCCAGCATCGAAGATCTTAAATGTGTGTACTGAGGCGACTCTCCGTCGATATAACTTACAATTGTGCAACTTTTCCCCGTTGGACAAGTAAGCATCCTCCCGATTACAAAATATATTTCTCGCAACGGCGTCAGCAATTATAAAATCCAATTCAGCATCATCGATAATCAGCCGACAATGACGTAGTTTGTGATCATATGCGCCACCTTGAGTAAATTTACCGATTATTCTTCGTCCGAGATCTTTTGCTATTTTTTCACTATTGCTAAGTTTGATCTTGAGAACTTTAGGAGCCTCACCGATAATGACATCCATGGGAGTATTTGGACTCTCGTGCATATTCGCTAATAACATCATCTACACTGACACACTTCGGTGTTGGCAACCAAACTGAAGTCTGCGGTCGATATGATATGATTGCTTCACTGACAGTCAACGATACCAGTATTCGGCTGTCAAGCATATATCACAATAACACTATTGGCGCCCAACGCTTTTCACTGAAGTGTCTGCCAAACCAAACATAACAGCACGGATGTAGCTCTTTAGCAGATTCAAACGAAGTTACACGAGCAAATCCTGTCAAATCAAAATCGGGTAAAGGACCGCTTATAGCAACTGGTGTCATCGAGTTCGTGGGATGTCCAAATTGCTTAAAATACTCGCGGCACTCGCCCATCCAGAGAAAGCTTCCCGGGTAGCAAGCAATCATATCCACGGAAATCATATCCCGTAGTCATACCGGGTATTCCACAGCCCGCCGTGTCCATACTCGACACAACTCAATTGTATGTCCGGGAGAAACTCACTTCGGGTTGGTCTCCACGAATTTCTTTCTCTGGCAGCGTGGGCGACAACACTCGGAACTGTAAAACAATTAACCAATAACTTTTCGGTGTTTTTAAAATCTTCGATTTTCATATATTTCTCTGCGAGTTTTTTCATTTGTTGTTGCAACGACTCCGTCCGGTATAATTCACCGTTGGGTTTTACAAATTGATCATACTCGGAATCTTCGGAACTTTTAAACAACCACATCGACACAGGGTCGGTTTTGCTTATCTGTTTGATAGCATCAAATATGTTTCCGCGATAATATTTCACAACACGATCCCGCGGAAATATCGTAACTGCATTAGTCGAAGCATGAGCGTTATGATAAATGATATTTATTGGAGCCCCGTATCAATTATATTTCGATTTGTATAATACTTCCTTTGTTATCGTTGTTACGGTTATGGGAAATCTTAATGCGCGCTCCAGCTTGGCAACATCGTTTATTGATGCTCCTGTGTGTTTGACCCGCTCAGCCCACGCTGTTATCTTGGACTGTCTTAACGCAGTCAGACCGTTTCCCCGCATCGCATTTTTAAAATGTTCCATTACTCGCTCGGCTACACAATTCAGCGCCAATGACGAAGTCAACGACGAAGTCATCGACGGCGTCTTCATCGGGGTGAGTTTATCAATTTTGGGTTTTTTATCTGATAGATTCCATAAATGACTGCGGTCACAGGATAAGCTCTCGCGTAATATGGTTTATCAATTCCGGTCAGCATTCCTGGTTCGGAGTCTTTACTTAACAGAATTGTCTTTCCGCTAGCAAGGACGGGGTCGAGTTTGTCACGGATAATCCAGGTGTCAGAATCCGCCCGCACAATAAATTTTATTCTGAAAAAATATTTCCGACCACCTTGATGAAGGTAATCAATAATTGTTTCGCTCGTGCATCATTCATTGTAGCATCGATGATTTCGGCGTCGCAGATTATTTTAAATGACGACCACACGTGAGATGCGCCGTCGTCGCGGAATTCTTTTTTGGCATTCCTGATAATATCAAACAGATCAGTCAGGGCTCGTCTCCGTGAATCAGGGGTTAGTCTGTCAAGATCGAATCTCCCGGTGCCAAACGCAGACAACCTCGAAAACTCCTCCATATTATATTTAAGACAAATATTTAAATAAGAAAATTATATACATGAATCAATGCAAGTGACTTGGTACAAAATCATCAACTCGCTGTAATAAATCCTGCAGAGGTGAATTCTGTGGACAACATTCCCAAAGCTTACGAAGGGGGAGATTAGGGCCAATACCATGCCTGCGATGTGGTATTGGGGTCAGGGGTAAAACACAGTTATGTGCGGGTTGCGGAGGAAAGCGATACCGGGAACTCAAGCGATATTACAATAAAAAATCCAGCGACATATCCCAGCGTGATTATTTAAATAAGTTTTCAGACAAATTATAAATTAAACAAATATAGTATTATATAAATGAGTCAAGAATTTGTCCCACATCCAACCATTGAAAATTATGAAGCATCCCGCGAGGGAATAGTTAGGCACCGTAGATTGAATAAACCAGTTGGTGTCGTTGAAAATTCTGGTTATCTAAGATTTACTGCTGGAAAGAAACTTTATTATAATCATAGGTTTGTGCACGAGTGTTTCTTTGGGATAATCAAAAACGGTCTTGTGATCGATCACATCAATGGCGTCAAAACCGACAACAGTTTATGCAATTTAAGAGCTGTGACGCAAAGCGAAAATTGTAGCGATGGTAATACTGGCCGTAACAATAATAGCGCCAAGAAAGTTGTATCCATAAATTTAGATACGAATGAAGAAAAAATATTTCAATCAATATATGCAGCTGGCAAGTATTTTGGTATTTGTAGGGCTTCGGTTCAACGTGTTGCAGAAAATATATATAAATCCGCGTTGTCAAAAAAATATAATAATCAAAGGATTATTTTTAATTATCACGAGGATTTTCCAAACGAAGATAACTCCGTTAAGCATATCTCATGCAATTAGTTCCCTCCCTTTGTGCAATGTGGGTAAATTTATTCAGTGCGACTTAGCGGCAAATCGTTTACAGGTAACACAACGAGCAGACGGTTTTCTGTGTACAAGGAAGTAAATAACTTCCCTATATTCCTTCACAGCGTCAAGAATGATTTTATCCCTGACAAAGTCAGAGACAAAGGCGTAATTGTCTTTTCACAGATGAAATCTTTATTTTATTGCACCTGTTCGGGTTTATGGTACATCTGTATTTTCCACATGATCATATTTAAGAAAAACAAATCAAACATTTTAAACAAATCACGCCTGAGCTATTTTTGAACTTCCAAGTATCAGTCGGTTTATATACGATACGATCCTATTAGAAGACGGAGTCTTCGAAGTTCAACGGCAATCAATACCGTCTCGTCATATCCGCTCATGGCGGATGCTTTTTGCGTCCATCCAGGGGTTGATTTTCGGGATGGTATTGTCCCGCTGTTGAGTGTAGAAAATGATTCCGTTAGGATAAGTACTGTAAATACTATATGTTGTGCTGTCCTACTGTAAGCTTGCTAAAATGGGGTGGCAATTTAGAAGCTTTACAGATGTAAATACTATATGTTGTGCTGTCCTACTGTAAGCTTGCTAAAATGCGGTGGCAATTTAGAAGCTTTACAGATGTAAATACTATATTTTGTGCTGTCCTACTGTAAGCTTGCTAAAATGCGGTGGCAATTTGTGTGTTGTCCCTGTATGAACCCGCTAGCATATCATCAGGTAAGCCAGGGGTTCACATGGGGAATGTCTCGTCGCTCGCAAACACACCCTCTGGGCCTTCTAGACTGTTATTTGACAGGTTAGGGTCGTGTTTCCGCTCCTGAGTTTGGTAGCCTATCATATGATAAGCTAGAGACTCAAGGAGATGTGGTGTCTATTTTTTTCTTTTAAATATATAAAAATATAAATATGAATTACGAAAATATCAATAATGTGATTGCTGCTATTAAAAAATTAGAAAAACAAGGATTTAATTTATCACTAAATTCTGAAACAATCATGTCTGATTTTGAATCATTACATGAAGCTAAATGCGCAGGGCGTTATATTCTTCCTGCTCAATATCGATTCATAAAGATGATTCAAAATAATTTGTTTAAATCGCTGGCTACTGTAGAAGAAGCACAAATAAATGAATTTGTTTCATTGTCTCGTGCAATTGAAAAGATTAGGCTGGCATTGGCGGCCGAGTATGAAATGAAAAAGATAATAAATACTCGGATAAGGAAGTTAAAGGATTGTATGTCCCTTGACGAAGTCAAGGACAGTGTCAGTGATGAAGTCGCGACGAAATCAAGGAAGTAAATACCTCACCTTGACAAAATCAAGCATCAAGGAAGTAAATATCTCACGCTGATTTCGTCAAGTACTTGGAAATGAAAGTTAAAAAAAACCGCTATATTTTTTTTTTACTTCCTTGATGCTTGATTTTGTCAGCGAGATAGTATTTCCCTTAATCGGTTGGGTTCAATGCAGGAGTGTGCATAATTGAGAATTTGATCTCTGTCGCATACAATTGAAATAATATGCTCGCGTCTGAGACTATCTAACTGTTGCTGTGTTAGTAAGAAATCTTCGTCTCCGTATTCATCAATAAGCAATTGAACGTTAATTTCTTCTTGTACAAATGCAGCCTTGACTGCTTGCTCGAGCGCTTGTTTGTCATACACGAAAACATCGGTGTGGTGGTACATTGAGATTTATATAAATCTAATCTAATCTAAGATCTAAATACGCGTATATATTCGAGGATTTGATGTATACCGCAATGCGCGATCACAATATGATCTTTGTTTAATACTTGTAGTTGCGTGTCAGTCAGTATAAAATCGTCATTACCGTATATATCAATGATTATTTTTTCCGGGGTAACTTTTCCGGTGCTGACAGCGCTATCAAGAAGTTCTTTATTATGTATGAAACATTTCACGCGGTGATACATTATATAATACCCGATGATTAATTGTGGAAATCTCCTGCGATTTATTTGTGACAAGTCATGTTATAATTTATTGAAATATTTTTTATGTTGACGGCGACATTACTGCTATCATCATCAGTGCTATCATCATCGTCAGTTACATCAGTGACATCATCATCAGTGACATCAGTGCTATCATCATCACATTTTTTCTTCAGGGACATTATTATAATATAATATTATTAATTGAAAAGGCTTGGAAATCCCTAGGATTTCTCCCTGATTGAAAGTCCTTAGGACTTTACCAGGAGACTAATATGCAGTGTTTCATTTCGCAAATCAAGGGGATTCCCAGACTGGTCTGTCAGTGTGAAATTTATTCTGGTCAGCCACGGATTATGACATCGTAGAAAGACCGGATTGATTGGCTCTTGCACAATAAAAAATCCAGGTGGTTCTTTCGGAGTAAATGAATAAAGAATAAACCCTTGCTGGGCTTGATTTGATACTGTTGTGTCTATGCTGTAGCTGCCATCAATGACATCACACACAAGATTGACCGCGACCACTTCGGTTATATTTACGATGCCCGGGGATATATGTCGGCCTTGCCCTTCGGTGTTATTGTTATGTCTGAGATAGTTGGCTCCAGTAGTGTTTTTCTTTGTTGTGCAATAAGATCATCGAAGGACTCATTGATTAGATCGGTGACGGATTTTTTGAGTTCGTCTGCATTATACCCCGGAAATTTAAAATTTGGCAACGTGGCTTCTGTCAGTGAATATGCAGCTAGAAATTTTTGCTTATTGTTACTCTTGTCATCAATTATTTCCTGAACTGCTCGCTGATTGAGATATTCCATATCAGATACAAGCTGATTTAACTTTTCAACGTCTTTGATAATTTCTTCGCGTGAACTTTGTAAATCAAAGATATGTTCTTGAAAATGCCTCCGTAACCTCTGTAGTTGTGTTTGATGTAATTGATTAACTTCTTCAAAACATCTGGTAATATAATCCAGTTTAAAACGATGGATAAAGTCACCGGCGGCAGGGAATCTATAATACAAATCCCAAACTATATCGTTTTTATCGACAAATGTAAACGTCTTATTCACCGTTATGGTAATTTTTATGTTAATTAAACGTTGTTTGTAATTTGGAGTAATTTCATGGTATGATTTGTTGTCGGCGACATAATCGGACTTCTTCGGGGCTGGCGGCGTTGGTTGTTCCGGTGGAGCGACTTCAGGCCACCCTAACACTGTTCGGATCGAACTCTGATATATATCCACGGCGTAGTCTGGGGTGTTTATTTCGATCGCGGACGACAGAGTTGGCTCCTGAACAGTTATTGCTATTTTGAATTCCTTCCCGGTGATGTTTTTTATTCGACGTTGTAACTCCTCATTGATTTCTTCGATTTGATAAGACCCGGTTGGTAACCCAATGACATTCCAGTCTGGCGTGCCATTAGTGCCATCGTCACCAGGTTTATTTTTATATGCGAACACAAACGAATTATTTGCTGGCAATGCACCAAACGACGCTGATCTGATATTGGGCCAACTGTGATATACTCGTAATTGTGCTAACGCGATCTCGCTTACTGGAATCGCAGTTGGAAAATTAATACTGAATTGTGGCTTAGTTGATGTTACTGTTAACAAAGATGTTCGCACCGGACTTGTATTTGCGACTATCTGCTGAAGTAATTCCGTTGGTGACTGTGTCACTGTCGTTGACATTGTTATTTATCTGCTGTCGTTTCAAATCGAAGTACTTTATGCTCTGAGTGTAGTCGTCGTACATCTTTGCCGTTTGCGCGAATTCGGAATCTGATATTGTTGTATCGTCAAGACTGGATGATATCAGCGACGACAATTTCAAGTAGGTGCTCGTGGCCGCGCTGTTTAATTTTTCATACTCGTGTAATTTTGTTAGCGCGCATGAAGATATTTTTTTCGCAATTATATTAGCAACTCCTGCAATTGTCGTTGATGTTGAAACTGTAATTGTAATCGCGATTGCAGTTGTCACTGGTGTCAGCGCTGATAATAGCACCACAGTAGATGCAACTAACGCTGACACCGAATATACTATTGTGTCTAACATAGTTACATGTCGTTTGTATTTTTTTATCTTTGTTGTGCACTTGTCAATAGTATCTTTTAGCGTTGATTGTCATTCGCGTACTTGATCGTATCCGTATTGTTGTGCCATTTTATTATTTTACGCAGTAACCAATTGAGGCGTTTCAGCTACAAATTCCAAACACCACCAGTAAGATGTTGCAGTTAATTTCTTGTCAACGGATTCCAGTATAAATGTTTCTTCCGTTCCGCTATTTAATATGATAGTCACAACCCCGGAATACTTGTCGGTGGAATGTCTCCAGGGATATGTTGTGAAGATTTCAAATTTAGCGGCACTGAACACAGACAGTCTGTACACGCCAGTGACTGTTGCGGTATATTTGAGAGTATTATTTTGTCGAGACCATGTTGCAAATCCAGATGATATCGTGTATACTATATTGGTGATATGCCCGGGAGTAACTCCAGTGGGGACTTTAATCAAACTGGTTTTATTAACGATCTCAGGAATCCCCGATACGATATTCTGCTGTGTTTGTTTGATCGTGTCAATGTTGGTCTTGATATCGGAAAGCTTCATATCAACGGTGTGCGGAGTACCAAAGAACTCATCCGTGGTCTCAACGGTTTTTCTAAAGTTTCTACGGAGATTTGTAAACGCGTTCACATGAACATCATACTCAGCTCGCAACGTTGTTAGTTGACCGTCAATGGCGCTAGCGCCTGTGTCAACATATTGTTTATTTGCGGCATCTTTCGGCGATGTTGGATCCGCTAAAACGGTTATTTTATTGTTGCCGAGATTGAGTTCACCTGTCATTGTATCACCGGTATTTTTTAGCCGAGTAACGAGTATGCCTCCGACGGTTGTAAATAGCGCGTCAACATATTGTTTATTTGCGGAATCTTCCGGCGATGTTGGATCTCTTAAAACGGTTATTTTGTTGCCGTTCATGCTGAGTTCACCTGTCATTGTATCACCGGTCTTTTTTACTGCAAATTTGTGCATATCATCTCGCAGCGCCGCGATTGATATCAGCGAATCTCTGATTTTTCCGCTATCAGTGAACACAGGGATGTTACCCGGAGTAGCTCCAATAACCCTACGAATTATTTCATGCCATTTGATATCACTGGTTTTTAGTTTTCCGTGCCGGTCTTGAAAAATAACAACCTCATCTGGGTCTATCCCGGTCAGACTTAAAAGATTATCGATTTCATCTTTGGTCGCATATTTTGATAAATCCACATCGGTGCGCTTTTTTGTCTTTGTTTCGAGAAGAGATCTTCCGTAGATATTAACCATTATTTGATAGGAAACCGTTTAAATTGACCCGTGGTATACTCGTGCACAACTTTGTGAGGTGGTTTGGTCGACGCTGATATCGCATCAAGAACATTCAGTACTTGTTGGCCACATATCGGAGGATCGGTCAGTGTTTGTGTTGGCAGTGTTGAGTACCACACTTTCCCTGACTTTGACCCTGACTTTGTCCCTGACTTTGACGCGAGGACGTCTTTTGTATATCGAAGAAATTCAACTGGCGGTGCTAACCCATACGAATCAAAATAGATGATTCCACGCGGATCGATCGCGTAAGCAACCCAGTGAGTTCCTGGACCATCACTGTTATCAAGATTAATAATTCCCGTTTCTGGATTATTCGGTTGTCGTGGTAGTTGATCTCGCATAAAGACGCATCTGAAATTTTTTATATTTAATTGTTTAACAGCATCAAGCAAATCAAAATTTGACATTGGAGTGATGTCTAGAACCGTTTTGGGTACCATGAGGGTGGAGTTCCTGGAAGTCTTAACCCGCGTCCCTTTTTTTTTGTATCCTGATCCCTTGGATCCCCCTGTGGCTTTCTTTAGTGCCATTCCAGCAGCGGTACAAACAGCTCCTAACGCGGCAGCCTTAGCGACTGCGGGGGCAGCAGCAGCTATCAGTGCTGGTATCGCGGCGAGAAGAGGAAATATACCACCGGTTTTAATCATGTCCTTGACAGCTTTTGGAGCAAAACTAAGTTGAACCCCATTTTTTGCTTGTTTTGCTTTATTGAAATGATTAAGTTGTGTTTTAGTCAGCGATAGCTTGTTTGGGCCGCCCATTAGCTGATCGTGTTTTAGTGTTATTGCTGTCCCACATGTGCTTGTGTGTTTTGATTGCAATTTCTTGATCTGACCAGGAGTCAGAGTGACATTAACCTGATTATATGACATTTCTTATAAATTCACGATTGAACTAATTGTTACATATTTTCCACTGGTGCATCAACGACTCTCATTCGGCCGCCAGCGCCTTCAAGTAGCATTGTTTTATCGGAACGTACGACCGCGATTGCTCTGTAATTATCTATTCCGCCTTTATTCACGATAGCCCGAAAATGTATATCAACGACAGACTGTCTGGTTAAATCAAGATGTTCCAACGAGAAGTAATAGATTGGATAACGTTTAACAAAATCATGTTGTGATATTTGCAAACCAGTATCGATATTTAGATCGCGCGCTAGATATTTCGTCAATCGTTGATATACACGTGCAACATGATTATTGTCAAAATTTAACATTATATTCTCGGACGGCTCTTGATGTCCGTTTATTCTCAGAGAAACGTCAGTGATACCAAGTTGATCAAATATCATATGCGAACGTGTCTGCGTGCCTACTCGTGCAACATTTTGAAGAGCAATAAAAATATGTCGCGGCGCGGCAACCCCTTGCTGTGATGCTATATGCCATGTGAATAAACCATTGATGGCACTTTGGACACTATCTGTAGTTGTTGTAAGCCACGATAGCAGTGTTTTACCGCCTTGATCCATAAAAGAAAGCAGTCGCGGTTCTTTAGCAATTGTAGGAGTCATTACCGGCATCCACAATGATAGTTTTGTTATGTTTACCTTACCAGCGTCAGCATCACCACCTTCTCGCCATAGCGCATCATCATCGTTGGCTTTTCTAACAAGCACGACCGTATGTTTTGCTCCGAAAATTATCTTTCTGACATCTCTGCAAAATCCAAAGATATGCGACAACGGAATTGCACAAGAAAATTTTCTACTAGCCCCGCTCAACATTAATTTACGCGCGGCAAAACCCAAATCAAAATTTTCATTAATACTAACGACCACCGGCAATACATCAGCGTCATCGTTGACGGCAGAGACCTCTTTCGGTCGTTTAATATCGTACTGATCACTGGCAGGATGATCAGTGAGGTCCTTGGTAGACATCATTGATGGACCGGCTGATCTTGTATAATCATCAGAATATCTTGCTAGACCAATTACTGTTGTAGCAACATCGACATCCTTCTGAATTGATTCAATATTCTTTCCATCAATGATGTAGATAGCGCTATCAAACAAGGCCATAATTCCGTTATTGACAAAACCGATTTTAAATCCATCCGCGTAGTTTGTATTATCGGCTTTTATAATTTCACCTTCTACTTCAGTGAATACTTCAGCGGGCAGGAAATATCTACTTGTATCCTGAACTTGCAATTCAATTCGCTCTCGTTGATTTGGGTTTCGTACGTCATAAGAATAATACTGATAATCACGCACCGATTCATTTTTAAGGATCGGTTCGTCCATGTCGAATGCTGGATCGGATTCTCGTTTAAACATTTTATTATAAAAGCTATCGTCTAAAACGAAGACCACTTCCCGCCACCAAACTTGCGTTTATTTGTTCAGTCCCTTGATTTATCCCCCGATTCATCAACGCTGTAAGTTTTTGATTTGCGGCTTCATTTATTACCTTACTAACATCCGCGGACATATCTGCGTTGGCTGGTAATTTTACTGGTGGTGATTTTCTACGTATTAATCGCGCTAGTCTGTCCTTGATTGCAAAAAATGCTTTACCGGCAGCGCTACCAACAGCGCCAGTAGCTTTATCTTTAATAACGTCAATAGCTTTCATTGATAATTGTTTTGCGATCGGTATTGCTTTAGGTGCCATCCTCGCGAATAAACCCCGAACAACATCGCCGAGTCCATTTCCATAAGTCATCCTGTATACTGGTACTCGTGAATTTACAACCCTGATCATGGTTGGTCTACGATGAGAATTGTGTACAATCATTTTATTTAATTGTTGTTTCTCTAATCGCGGAGACTTTCAGTCGTGGCGACTTTCAGTCGCTGTCCACGAGTTCATCAATAAGTTCTCGATAGATGCTAGTATCCATGATGCCGCCGCGAAATAATCGCTGACAGATATCAGCCGCTTCATTAATGATTTCAGGAGAGTTGTTTCCGGCACGTCTTCCTCCGACGAGAACTTCTAACCGTGACACGTCATTGACAATATTATCAGGACAAGTAATTCCCAAACCACTACCAGTAGCTCCATCCGATCCACGTGAAATTCCTCTCGGCACTGCGGAATCTGGAGGAAATGGCGGCGAAGGAGATTGCGGCGAAGGAGATGGATCAGGTACATCAAAATGTGGTACTATTATGACATCTGATGTGTTCTTGGGCCTTCCTGGTTTTCTTTTCTGGCTGTTGCTGGAGGGTAGATTGTTTTTGTTGCCGGGGGGTAGGTTGTTTTTGTTGCTGGGGGGTAGGTTGTTTTTGTTGCTGGAGGGTAGATTGTTTTTGTTGCTGGGGGGTAGGTTGTTTTTGTTGCTGGAGGATAGGTTGTTGTAATCGTGAAAAATAATTATCTATTGGGCTAGAAAATTCAATATATCTAATATCATCATTTCTAGCCTGATCAACATTATAGTATACACGAAATACCCACTTGTACCAGGTTTCACGACCTATAACATCAATTGCATATTCGGGGTTTAAAAATCTACCCCGGTTATTATAACTTTGCGCGGCAAGCTCAGCTAAATCATTTATGGTTGAAAGGTCCTTTATGTATTTAATAATATTTTCGGTAAATTTATTAATTAAATCAACCCTACCCCTGGTTTGTTCTGTTTCTGGTGTGCGATCTTGTCCGGTACCTTCGGGTGGAGGTTGAGTCGCAGCTTTCTCAGTTGGAAGATCTCGTAAAAGTTTTTTTGTTTGTTTGGTTCTTCTAGCAATTTTTTCAGTCTGCTCGGCGGTTTGTTTTAGCACTGGAAGAATACCTTTTTCATCTCCCAATAAAGCTCTTTCAGTGACCGCCGCAGCTTTCTCAGTAGCTGTTGTGACGGGTTTAAATGATTCTTCTGTTCCTGTTGCAAATTCAAACTGTGCTTGCTGCCGAGCCTGTAATTTTTGCCTTGCACTATCTCGTACAGGAAGAAACTTTTTATTGCTTCTAGTCGCTCTCTAACCATTCTTGCAGAATGTGCTTCTCCGATGTTGGCCATTATTGTTAACTTAAATTTTTAATTCACAACAGCAGAAACGGCGACGACAAGCAAACTCTGCCAGGGAGAAACACTTTGTGTTTTAGCAGCAGAGGAGGCAAACACCCCCGAGTGTTTTCGCAAGATAGACCCTTGTACCAAGAAATAGTTGTACGGGTAGATATTTTCACGATATAACTCTTCCAAGTCAGCAGAGAAAGCCCATTTTGTCATGTTTTTCTGACTTGAAGTGTTTATTTTGTGAAAATAATATCTTTGTCTAAAATGTCCTCGATAGAAGGCTCTGTTAAGCGAAATATTTTGTGGGATTCGCCTCCTCTGCTGCTCAGCTCGTCTTCGATCAGGATAATTACCCGCTAATCTTTTAAATCAACACGGCGTTTATGTTTATGTAAACTCCAATTCAGGTACTTTGTAATTGTAGTGCTTTTGCGGCAGCCTCAGTAGCAATGGTATGCGCGATACGGCAGCGACACTCTTCTTCAGTACCAACTACATGTGCTATTTCAGTTCGCTTGGTCCATGTAGGAATCTTGTATAAGTCTGCGTTGCTATTTCATGAAATTTCTTCAGTCAATTGTAGTACCTCTTGGAAAAGTCAGAACATTACAAGTATGTCTGCATTTTGTAATACCGCTTGGTATTCGTATCTCACGCTCTCGCGCGAGTTGCCTTAGTTGAATCATATTTGTCATACTTATTCATAAGGAAATTATAGTCTAATTGGGAGGATTTTGTATTGTTGTGTTTACGTTACCAGGATCAGAAACTGCAATCGCTTCAATCCTGTCTATTATTTGATTTTCTTCGGTATCGTTTTCAGCGGATTTAGGTGTTTCTGCAATTATAGCGAATTTAGCCTGCGCGCGATAATACACAGATCCGCATGGCCGACAAAGCCGATTACACAACTTTACTCCGATACCACATTTAAGGCGAGGTGGAGCACCTAGACCAACATGTAGCACTAGTTACTTTTCGTCACCAGAAATGGTTTAGGATGCACTTTTATCAAATAGAAGAGTAGAACGTGAGCTTCACACTGACATAATCAGCATTTATTTATTGAGCGTGGGACCACAGGCGATACCGCCAACAACCCTAATGAACTTCGTTGGTATTTTGACATCAAACCATCCACGGGAAATCTTTCCTGGTGCTGGTAGGTAAGTATGTCACAATGACAGCGTAATGAAGTCAAACGAAGGAATATCTCGGCATAATTAAAATTATCCAAGTCCGAGGGGCCACAAATGCAAAAGTACTGGTTGAATATTTCCACTCCTTGCAGCCATTCCAGCGTTGTTGACGGCTGTGGCTTCTGTGTTTGCAGCGTCATGTACCGTCGGAACTGTGTCTGTGATGGCTCCGAAAAAAGGCGGTTGAAGTCCGCATAACGTCTTGTAAACAAAGAAAAAGGAAAGGACCTTTGACAATCTGAGGTGTCTTTATGCGTAACGATAGTGTTTCAACGATCCGACTCACAAGGGAAATCGGCATCGTTAACCTGGACTTTATCAACATGGACTTGGTAGTTGGGTAGCATACATGACAACCCTTAAACATCTATTGTATTTTGACTAGCACGCGCTCTCGCCGCTACTTCAGTTTGTTGATTATTAAACGGAGGCTGTGCACGACAACCGCTGTTTTATTTCACTCTGCCGTTGCATACTAGGGTATACAGGCAAATAACTGGACATCTTCTTGTTAAGACGTTGCGTGCACTCGATCGTTCACCAATTACGCAAGTGTTTATTGCTTTTGACTTGTCCCTTAAAAAGTACGTTTAATAGTAAACGAAATGTCAATTAATACTTACGGACGTTACTCAAACAGACATTGTGCTGATGTGGTTCTGTGCAGGTTTTCCATCAAAGCCACTGAATTGCTGTCGGTGTCGATCCTAGGAGCATGTGATTTGTATAGATCATACTGGAAAATTGCGAAGATTCGATGTAGACATTCATTTTGAAGCTGCGAGGCGGCGTTGCGATAATTCTGGCCGTAATCAGTGAATTCGGGGGGAGTCTGCGAGTCTGGTCTGTTGGTTGCGTATATCAAAGACCATACCAGTACAGTGATTAAATAATACGTGGATGCAATTATCGCCAGGCTGCCACAACCAAAATACGTAGTAACGTCATGAAGCAGAATTAGCGGCAATGTTAATCAGCGAAACGCAGAGACAAACTGACGGCTTAACTGCAGCAAATGGTCGACTTGTTTCGATAGTCTTGAAAGTGGGTTTGATAGACCTAAATCTCACATCTAATGAATGCGCGAGTCAGGATCATGCTTGTTTATCATAACCAGAAATAATGGATGATCTCAGTTTGCTAATGCTAACACTGATAACAAATATTATTGGTATTCTTCACGAACTTGTCACTGTATCAACATTATTAATCGCCGGTGATTAAACATTAGTTTGAAGGAATATCATCTATCCAGACGGGGAATTAACTGTCTTTGGAGTTTAAGATTAGATTTATCGTTATATATAAGTGATGGATTCTGATCGCGATGATGAGGTGGCGAAATTTGCCGACGGGATGGAGGATCACATGACCAGTAATGCCAACATCGATAGTAATGTCTGTTGACTTGTCGACGAATATCTGCTTCAGAATCATGGCATTAAAATACCATCGTACACACTGAAATATAATCTTGTTAAGACCAAATAACAATAGACTGTTGGGACCACCCTGATGTACCAATACGAACTCGAAGCCAGCTTGGAGTGATTGAGTTTGCACGTGAAAACGCTCAATCGCTGACGACACTACCAGTCGTAAAAGTACTCGCGGATTATTCCTACAACGATGAGGTAGAATCCAGCGATAAACCCGATCCTGTTGCATTCCATATTGATTATATTAAAGCAACATTGACTCAACTAGGAAAAGAAAGATCTCGATTATTATTCAACAAGGTCGCACTTGCCCCTGAAACAGTTCTTGTGTGACGACAGGTACAACTGTTTCAGACACAACCAGGGGCAGATCAATACAATTCTAAGTGAGCGTGATGTCCCAGAACGTAAAATTCCAGGAGATTTAAATAGTTTAAAAGTACGTATTTTCTTTTGATTCCACGGCAGTTGAACAAGTATAAAAGGTCAGTTGGTAAGAAATGTGTGTACGTGCTGCTCATGATCAAGTCCACCCAAGTGACCAACTATACTTCGCGACCATGTTATTAATAGAAGAATTATGATCGACATCAAACCTACTAACGCGAGAGCATACGGTTGTGTCTGTAATACTATTCAAATAATAGTGGCTCTTTTGTTTATCAAGTTATCGTGGATGCAGATCATGACAATAACCAGTGGACGTACTCGCGTTGTATCTACTTGGTACCAGCGTCGTACCAACACTGTATCTGTGTCATACTCGTACATGAGCTTGTCACATCGACAGACAATCTCAGAAATGTGAATAACAATCGTGGGCTGAACAGTGGTCAGTGAATGTTGTG